>OY804595.1:48996735-49302117 GCA_963680895.1 Fragum sueziense
GTTTCATTATATTTTTTAATGTAGCTTATCATTCCAGAGAATTCCACTGAAATCCATCGGTTATTAAATCATGGTTCTTATATTTGAAATCCATATCTGTGCTATATTCTGTTTACATAATACCAAAATTTGTTATATTTGTTGATTTTCTAGAATTTTTATTTTTGAATGAAATCCTTTGTCTTCCATTTTGTATAAAGTGTGTTTGAAAAAAGAAATACGCATAAACACATTCTTTTACCAATTACATACAAAATAATTACCACTTATCTATGCATTGTATATTTATTGACCATTTTGACGCCTTTAAAATACTCTTTAGTTGGGTAAAGTAGAATGAACATTATACATAGAAACTTGCCCCGGATAAAGCCTTATGCATTTTAATGTTAGATTTATACATTTCCTAGACAGGACACAAATCATAAGATTCCTTTTCATATGATAATGGAATTTTACATGTACCACCATATTCATTTTTGCCACCACAAAATTTAAATAAAACAAATATTAATATGTAAGTACTATACCGTAATTATTCTAATAAATGCCCATCCCCCAAATTTTTGCTGAAAATATGCAATTTAAGCCAGAAAGGATGATTCTAATAAACGCCTATCCCCCCGATTCTGGATTAAAACAATGTACGCCATAAACAAAGATCACTGCCAAAAGCAATAAAAGAGAGGATTTCCTGTCCCCCAAACTTTTTACAATGACGGAATTTCATCCAAAAATCGTATTTTACAGCCCTTGTAACAAAACTTAGCAAACTTTTACTTGATTAACTTCGAGTCCATGAATTGACATTTGATTTGTATATTTTGACTAACAAAATTATATTACGGTTACCTCTAATAAACGCCCACCCCCAACCTTTCTATTGAGCACTTGTCTAATAAACGTGTGGGTGTTTATTAGAATAATTACGGTATTTTTCTTAATAAAGACTTACAATTGCCATGCAAAACTTACGAACATTTTTTTTAACCTATTCCTAAACAGAGCCCCCTTTTTAAGACCTCACTGGATATAGGTTTAGAAAACATGGTAGGAAAAGAAGAAAATGCTGATGAATAGCATTTTCTTCTTTTCCTTCAAGGTTTACTTCAGAGATTTTCTAAAATAGTTTTAACTTATTTTGTCGTCTGAAACTTAAGGAGCTTATGGTAAAGTACAGTAGCTCTATTCACAATTTGAATTACATGATATGTTTGCTCATTGTTTAAACCTTTCCCAAACAAGAATATTTTAGGGTATTCCAAATTCATGAGGTTGCAGACAATGATATGGGTGTTACTAATGGTAAAATTTGTGAATAATGTAGCTTAGAAAATATTGAGGCAAAAGAAGAAAATGCTGATTATCAGCATTTTCTTTTGCTGCCTCAATTTTTTCCCAATCCTTTTCATATAGAGGCGTCATAGCCATGTCTTGTTTGGGAAAGAGTTTAGTTATTATTTATAGGGGTTTTGGGGTTGTTATTCTTTTATACAATATATTCATAGTTGCTCTATTTTTTGGAACTATTTATGTCTATCTGTTTAGGCTTTTTTCTACTTTCCTAATAAAGCTTCTTGTTAAAAGATTGAATCTTCGTTGTCTGATATAGCAATCCACTGTAACTTGACCCATTACCAAACAACAAAATTTTAGACTGGGCCAAATTCAAAGACATTGCAGACGACAATTTAAAGTAAAGGAATTTTAAACTTTTTTGGTCATTTTGAGTAGAAAATATTGTGGGAAATGAAGAAATTGCTTGTGACAAGCAATTTCTTCATTTCCCACAATGTTTTCCAAAACCATTATCTTATAGGGAGTCAAAAAGCATTTTTGTGTGGTAATGGGTTAATCCCAAACGGCAAAAATTTGGATTGGTCCAATTTGAAAGCTGCTACAGACGTCAGAATGCACTTTGTGTATATAATATGGAAAATATTGGGGCAAAAGGAGAAAATACTGATTATCAGTATTTTCTTCTTTTGCCTGAATGTTTTTCCAAACTAATTCTGTTAGGGACATCAAAACCAGATATTGTCTGGGAAAGGGCATCTTCGCAAGCCAAGAATGAAATCTATGAAGTAACGTTATTTCTGTATTAGAAGCAGGTTTTTTTTACCTGGTGTGTATGATGTTCGAATGCGAAAAAAAAGTGTCTGTTAATGACATCATCAATAATGTACGAAATGTCGAATGCCTTTAGAATGTGACATTTGATTGGTTGCTACTCCATAACAACTAGCAGGGTAACCGCTAGGCGGCATATCGCAAAACCAAGAAATTAAGACTAAATCAGCCAAGGGTGAATACAAATGTAGGTGAATTCAACCTTGGCAGGTGAAGATGGGGAAAGGAATAATCTAGGAGTTATAAATTTGGCCATTTTACTGATGTTGGTCCGTATGTTGTCCAAAGCTTATTTGGTCAAAAGAGATTTGAAAACCCACCCCTTTTTAGCTCACCTGAGCACGAAGTGCTCAAGGTGAGCTATTGTGATCACTTTTTGTCCGTCGTCCGTCCGTATGTCTGTATGTCCGTCCGTCCGTCCGTCTGTCAACAATTTGGTGTTTACACTCTAGCATCTACAAATATAAGCCAATCTTAACCAAACTTGGCCAAAACATGTATGACCATGAGCTCTCGGATGAGTTTGAATTTGGGTCAGATCGGACCGGAAAGTCAGGAGTTATCTGCCCTTGAATGTAAAAAATAGCTACTTTTGACATTGTTTACACTCTAGCATCTACAAATATTGACCAATCAATACAAAAGTTGGACACAATGTTGGTGACCATAAGATCTCGGATGAGTTTGATTTTGGGTCAGATCGGACCAGAAAGTCAGGAGTTATCTGCCCTCAAATTTGACAAAATTGTCGTTTTTGACCGTTTTCGACTTTGTTTACACTAAAGCATCTACAAATATTGACCAATCGAGACAAAACGTTAACACAATGTTAGTGACCATAAGATCTTGGATGAGTTCGATTTTGGGTCAGATCGGACTAGAAAGTCAGGAGTTATCTGCCCTTGAATGTAAAAAATAGCTACTTTTGACATTGTTTACACTCTAGCATCTACAAATATTGACCAATCAATACAAAAGTTGGACACAATGTTGGTGACCATAAGATCTCGGATGAATTTGATTTTTGCTTTGATCAGACCTGAAAATCCTGAGTTATCTGCCCTTGAATTTGACAAAATTGTCGTTTTTGACCGTTTTCGACTTTGTTTACACTATAGCATCTACAAATATTGACCAATCAAGACAAAACTTAAACCCAATATTAGTGACCATAAGATCTTGGATGACTTCGATTTTGGATCAGATCGGACCAGAAAGTCAGGAGTTATCTGCCCTTGAATGTAAAAAATAGCTACTTTTGACATTGTTTACACTCTAGCATAGATCTACAAATATTGACCAATATATACAAAAATTGGACACAATGTTGGGGACCTTATATAAGATTTCGGATGAGTTTTTGTTTTGGTTTGATCGGAGCAGATGTCCTGAGTTATCTGCCCTTGAATTTGACAAAAGTGCTGTTTTCGACTTTGTTTTTACTCTAACAACCACAAAATTAATGGTGACCAATCAAGACAAAACTTTGATCTTGGATATAATGATTAATCACCATAAGATCATGGATGAGTTTGAACTTCAGCACAATTAGACAAGCAGTTGCTGAGTTATCTGCCCTTGAAATGGACAAAATTCTCGTTTTTGACTTTGTTTTCACTCTTTACAACCAGATATATTGACCTATAAAGAGGAAACAGGGACATAATATTGATAACCATAAGTTTGTTTTCAGTCTTAATGTCACAAATATTAATTGATTTAAACAATACTGTGGCTCATATCATCGTGGTTCAGGTGAGCGATATAGGACCATCATGGTCCTCTTGTTTTGACATTTGACTAAAGTCTTGTCTCGCATAGATCAACAGTACTGATTAGTATCAGGGGGCCATGTAAATCAATTATGACCAAGTTGCTCGGAAAATCATAATGGTGAATTAGTTGCAAGACCTTTGACAAAAACGGACCCCTTATTTGTTATTAATTTGACTATCTAGAGTTTAACTCTTTTTCAAAGCAAGTCATGTATCTGGTTTTAATGTCCACAATAAAATGACTTAAGACTGTTGTTCACAACAAAATGGGCGTTGATGATTGGGTTATAGCTTCTTTTTCTAGATCAGCATGTTCAGTCTGATCAGATCCATGCAGTTCCCTTAAAGAAAAAAATGTATCACCGCTTTTCAACAAAAATCTCATAACTGCAGCTTGTATTAAGTTTTTAAGAAAGCCATATATAGCTTTATTAGCTCACCTGAGCACGAAGTGCTCGAGGTGAGCTATTGTGATCGCTTTTTGTCCGTCGTCCGTCCGTCTGTCCGTCTGTCCGTCTGTCCGTCTGTCCGTCTGTCCACAATTTGGTGTTTACACTCTAGCATCCACAAATATTAGTCAATCTTGACCAAACTTTGTCAAAACAAGTATGGTCATAAGTTCTCGGATGAGTTCGATTATGGGCCAGATCGGACCAGAAAGTGTGGAGTTATCTGCCCCTGAATGACGAAAAATGCTGTTTTTAACTTTGTTTACACTCTAGCATCTACAATTATTGCCCAATCAAAACAAAACTTGGATATAATATTGGAGACTATAGGTTCTTGGATGAGTTCGATTTTCAGTCAGATCAGACGAAAAAGTCAAAAGTTATGTGCCCTTGAATTTGTCAAAATTGCAGTTTTCGACCGTTTTCGACCTTGTTTACACTCTAGAATCTACAATTATTGACCAATCAAGACAAATCTTGGACATAATGTTGTAGACCATAAGATCTCGGATGAGTTTAATTTTCAGTCTGATTAGACGAGAAAGTCG
Source organism: Fragum sueziense (assembly GCA_963680895.1). Taxonomy (NCBI): domain Eukaryota; kingdom Metazoa; phylum Mollusca; class Bivalvia; order Cardiida; family Cardiidae; genus Fragum; species Fragum sueziense. The sequence goes on from OY804595.1 coordinate 49,001,638, forward strand.
AGAGTTACGTGCCCTTGAATTTGACAAAATTGTCGTTTTTGACTGTTTTCGACCTTGTTTACACTCTAGAATCTACAATTATTGACCAATCAAGACAAATCTTGGACACAATGTTTGAGACTATAAGATCTTGGATGAGTTTGATTTTCAGTGTGATCTGACAAAAAAGACTAGAGTTACGTGCCCTTGAATTTGATAAAATTGTCATTTTCGGCTGTTTTCGACATTGTTTATACTCTAGAATCTACATTTATTAATCAATCAAGACAAAACTTGGACACAATGTTGGAGATCATAAGATCTCGGATGAGTTGAATTTTCAATCTGATAAGACAAGAAAGTCGAGACTTATGTGCCCTTGAATTTGACAAAATTGTCGTTTTTGACTGTTTTCGACCTTGTTTACACTCTAGAATTTTCAATTATTGACCAATCAAGACAAATCTTGGACATAATGCTTGAGACCATAAGATCTTGGATGAGTTTGATTTTCAGTGTTATCTGACCAGAAAGAAGAGAGTTACATGCCCTTGAATTTGACAAAATTGTCGTTTTTGACTGTTTTCGACCTTTTTTACACTCTAGAATCTACAATTATTGACCAATCAAGACAAATCTTGGACACAATGTTTGAGACCATAAGATTTCGGATGAGTTCGATTTTCAGTGTGATCTGACAAAAAAGACAAGAGTTACGTGCCCTTGAATTTGATAAAATTGTCATTTTCGGCTGTTTTCGACATTGTTTACACTCTAGAATCTACATTTATCAATCAATCAAGACAAAACTTGGACACAATGATAGAGATCATAAGATCTCAGATGACTAGAATTTTCAATCTGATAAGACAAGAAAGTCGAGACTTATGTGCCCTTGAATTTGACAAAATTGTCGTTTTTGACTGTTTTCGACCTTGTTTACACTCTAGAATTTTCAATTATTGTCCAATCAAGACAAATCTTGGACACAATGTTTGAGAGGATAAGATTTCGGATGAGTTTGTTTTTTAGTGTGATCTGACCAGAAAGACGAGAGTTATGTGCCCTTGAATTTGATAAAATTGTCATTTTCGGCTGTTTTCGACCTTGTTTACACTCTAGAATCTACAATTATCAATCAATCAAGACAAAACTTGGACACAATGTTTGGGACCATAATATGTCGCATGAGTTTGATTTTTAGTCTGATCCGATCAGAAAGTTGAGAGTTATGTGCCCTTGAATTTAACAAAATAGCCGTTTCTGGCTGTTTTTCGATCTTGTTTACACTCTAGAATCTTCAATTATTGACCAATCAAGACAAATCTTGGACACTATGTTGGAGACCATAATATCTTGGATGAGGTAGATTTTCAGTCTGATGTGATCAGAAAGTCGAGAATTGTGTGCCCTTGAATTTGAAAAAAAATCTGTCTTTTGCTGTTTTCGACCTTGTTTATACTCTAGAATCTGTGATTATTTATCAATCAAGAAAAACCTGGACACAATGTTTGGCACCATAAGATCTCAGATGAGTTTGATTTTCACAAAGTTATTGACTATAAGTTAGTTTTCAGTCTTATAGTCATAAATGTTTATTGAATTGAACAAAAGTGTTGCTCATATCATTTTGGTTCAGGTGAGCGATATAGGACCATCATGGTCCTCTTGTATTAATTGCTGCTTCTCCTCGAAAGGCTTGTAACTGTCAAAAGAAGCTGAAGTTACGAGGCTTTTGCAGTAAAGCAACGGTATATAGTACATGAATAGGCTTTTAAAGAACAACCTAGATCTTGTCCAACTGCGGTGTCTGTGGTCAAGGAGTAGAGTGTCGGCCTTGCGACCTAGAGGTTCTGAGTTCAACTCCCAGTAGTGTAGGTTGTTCTTGGCTTCTAATTAGCTCAGACATTCAGCGCAAGTACTGGTGTATTTCCAGGAAGCAAAATCAAGAGGGATTAAAATAAGTTGAAGAAACTTGCTACCCAATCAATGTAAAAATAGTATGTTCAAAGTAATGTGGTAAGAAATATATGTGAGAATGCAGGCTGATCGTGGTTCCATTTTGGTCTCCAAATAGAGAGAGTGAGAGTAAACTTTGTTGTCCGAAAAGGTTCAAGCTGGAACTTGGAAAAAGGGTCAACATGGCCATTGATGCCGACATGAATCCAGACTACTATGTGCATACACAGAGTCTGATTAAGACCCATTACCACATATTGATGCTTTTTGACAACACACAGGATAAAAATTTTGTGGAGAATGAAAACAAGAGCTTCGCAGAGCGGTGCATATACACCCGAGAGGGGCTTGTCAGTAAAAATTGGCCATTTTTTCAATTCAAGGGCAGATAATTCAAACACGAAAAGTTATCAAAATTTTGTTTGCACAACAAGACACCATAGAGATTCATTGTGGCTAGTTTGATTAAATTCTGGTTGAAACTGTAGAAGAAGCGCACAGGAGAAAATGGGCATTTTTGAGAAAATGGGCATTTTTCCTTAAATTCAAGGGCAGATAATTCAAGAACGAAAAAAGTTATCTAAATTCCGTAAGCCGTGTGCGCAACTAGACACCATGGAGATTCATTTTGGCAAGTTTGATCAAATTATGATCAAAACTGTAGGAGGAGTTGCGCACACAAGAAAATGGGCAATTTTTTTAATTCAAGGGCAGATAATTCAAGAACGAAAAGAGTTATCTGAATTCCGTAAGCAAGGTGCACAACTAGACACCATGGAGATTTATTGTGGCAAGTTTGATCGAATTCCGATCAAAACTGTAGGAGGAGTTGCGTACAAAAGAAATTGCTAACGGACAGACAGACAGACGGACGGACGAGCGGGACCATAACATAATAGGACCCTTCGGGCGTATAAAAATGCTTGTGACAGGCAATTTCTTCATTTCCCACAAGGTTGAAACCAAAAAAACACAAAAAATTCTAAATTTCATTAACTTCAAATTATCGTCTGCATCATCTTTGGATTTCAATCAGTCTAAATATTTGCCTTTTGGTTTTCTGATACCTTCTTCATTGCCTGTTATAGGGCAGATTTGTTGCAGTGGTAACACGCTGGACTTGTAACACAGGGGTCACAGGTTGGATTCCCTGCCTCTCCAGTCTTCAGGATGAGATTTTAAATCAAGGTCTTGTATCCATATGACCTTAGCAGTTGAGTGGGACGTAAAACTCCATTAGCCTCATTGCCTGTAATAACTCTTGAAGAGCAGCATAGATCCTGATCAGACTGCAAATGCAGATCAGTGACCAAAGTAGTCACATGCCATAAGGGTTTTTCTCCCAGGTGCTAGTTTCATTAAAGCATGTGATATGTATTTTTGTCTTGCTGATGTCTAACCACATGTTTACGGGAATAATAAAGCATCACCGGTCATTCAAAACCTAGGTATAGCTCATGATACATGACCTGGCAGAGGATCCCTAGCTAATAGCTAGAGATACTCTACTAGGTCATTTATCGTGAGATATAATGTGATGTTTCTATGTCATACAATTATTATTTTAAGTGTTTCATAAGTCATTGACAAGTCAAAAACATGTCTTAAACATGGCTCAAACATATAGTTTGGAATAAAAAGATAAAAACAATTGTTAGAAAAAGATAACATTTATTGAAAAAGACAAATTTTCTATAAAGTAAAGCTGAAATATCACAGACATCGTAGTATCGATACAATACAATGTTAATTATCCACAATTTTGTATCAAACAATACAATATAAAGTTTATCTTATGCAACAAACAAAAAATTAATTGTTTTATATTTAAAAATGCCTTACCTACAGCTTATTCAAGCTGTAATTACAGCTTGAATAAGCTGTAGTTACGACATTTTTTCAAATGTTTCCACAAAATATTTTACCAATAAATATACTTTAATTCATTCTAGAATGCTTTTTCTTCTTTCAAGACAGTATAAGTCAGTTTAATTTTTGTTTTCTTGCTGACTTGTTCCATACACATATCCATAGTCATTTATATTCTTAAATTTCTATAATATACACTTTTTGTTTGACTATTTTTTCTTCACTTGATCTGTTTGGTTATCAGGGTCTATTTCACGCTGACTGGCTCTGAAAATGGACAAAATAGTAAATATTATGGGAAAGGAAAAGTTGTCTGAATCCTTTCCAAAACAAGACCTGGCCACGGTTTCTCAAAAAAACTTAAGTAGTACATTCTCATGCTCAAATCTGAGCACCGTGCTCAAATCGCATGAAATCCATGAGAACTTCAATCGAATACCCTTCAACGTTGGAGAGTATCCCTTTGAAGTTGAGCATGTTCTCATGAGAATGTACTTAAGTTTTTTCGAGAAACCGGGGCCTGGGCCTTGTTTTACATGTTTCATGCAAGAGAGGTGGAGATTGTAGGAGTTGAACATATTTTGCAAAAGCTTTGAATTTTTTTTTTAAAAGTCTTTAAGTTTATTCAATTATGAATTTGAAAAAGTCTAAAATTTGCCATCTGGTAATTGGTTAATAATAAAATTTCCTTACCTAGGGTGATATTTTTTCGTGGTCTAATAATGCCTGTACTGGAGGGAGGTTTTGTAGACACGAGTCTGGCCCCAGGTGATTTACCTCCCTTGGGACTATTAGGGAGTCTGTTCTCATACTCATGGGCGGTCAATACTGGTGACAAGGGTTAAGGAAAGTATATATAGTTGATAGAGAAACATTAGACCAAACAAGAGATGTTTGTAAAACATATATGCCCCCTCAAGAGCCTACCTTTGATGTAGGTCAAAGTCCAAGGTCAAGTTAACAAGGTCCAAGGTCATGGTCAAATATGAAAGATCTTGGTAGGAGGTGTCTATGTGTGAAATATCAAAGCTGTATGTAAAAGTAAAATGAAACATAGGCCAGGTTAAAGTTTTTAAAAGTAGGCCAAATGCCAAGGTCAAGGTCATGGTCAAATGTGAAAGGTCTTGGTTGAAGGTGTCCATGTGTGAATTAGCAAGGCTCTAGGTGTAAAAGGACATGATATATATGCCTGGTTTCAGTCTTTTTAAAAGTAGGTCAAACTCCAAGGTCAAGGTTGCAATATTCAAGGTCATGGTCAAATGTGAAAGGTCTTGGTAGGAGGTGTCTATGTGTGAAATATCAAGGCTGTAGGTGTAATAGGACATAAGATAAAGGCTAGGTTAAAGATTTCTAAAAGTAAGTAAAAATCAAAGGTCAAGGTCACACAGGCCAACGTCATGGTCAAATGTGAAAGGTCTTGGTAGGAGGTGTCCATGTGTGAAATATTGAGACTGTATAGGTAACAGGACATGAGATATAGGCCTAGTTTAAGTTTTTTAAAAGTAGGTCAAACTCCAAGGTCAAGGTCCAAGGTCATGGTCAAAAGTGAAATATCTTGGTTGGAAGTGACCATGCGTGAAATATCAAGGCTGTATATGTAAAATGACATGAAATATAGGCCAGGTTAATGTATTATTAAAGTAGGTCAAACTCCAAGGTCAAGGTTGCAATATTCAAGGTCATGGTCAAATGTGAAAGGTCTTGGTAGGAGGTGTCTATGTGTGAAATATCAAGGCTGTAGGTGTAATAGGACATGAGATAAAGGCTAGGTTAAAGATTTCTAAAAGTATGTAAAAATCAAAGGTCAAGGTCACACAGGCCAAGGTCATGGTCAAATGTGAAAGGTCTTGGTAGGAGGTGTCCATGTGTGAAATATTGAGACTGTATAGGTAACAGGACATTAGATATAGGCCTAGTTTAAGTTTTTTAAAAGTAGGTCAAACTCCAAGGTCAAGGTCCAAGGTCATGGTCAAAAGTGAAATATCTTGGTTGGAAGTGACCATGCGTGAAATATCAAGGCTGCATATGTAAAATGACATGAAATATAGGCCAGGTTAATGTATTATTAAAGTAGGTTAAACACCAAGGTCAAGGTCACATGGTCCAAGGTCATGGTCAAATGTGAAAGGTCTTGGTCGTAGGTGTCCATGTGACAAATATCAAGGTTGTATGTAAAAGGAATTGATATATCGGCTAGGTTAAAGTTTTTTTTAAAGTAGGTCAAAGTCAAAAGTCAAGGTCACAAGGTCCAAGGTCATGGTCAAATGTGAAAGGTCTTGGTAAGATGTGTCCATGTGTGAAATACCAAGGCTGTATGTGTAATAGCACATAAGATATAGGCCCAGTTTAATTTTTTTAAAAGTAGGTCAAATTCCAAGGTCAAGACCACATGGTCCAAGGTCATAGTCGTATGTGATAGGTCTTGGTCGGAGGTTTCCATATGTCAAATACCAAGGCTCTATGTGTAAAAGGACATGAGATATAGGCCTAGTTTAAGTTTTTTAAAAGTAGGTCAAACTCCAAGGTCAAGGTCCAAGGTCATGGTCAAAAGTGAAATATCTTGGTTGGAAGTGACCATGCGTGAAATATCAAGGCTGTATATGTAAAATGACATGAAATATAGGCCAGGTTAATGTATTATTAAAGTAGGTCAAACTCCAAGGTCAAGGTTGCAATATTCAAGGTCATGGTCAATTGTGAAAGGTCTTGGTAAGATGTGTCCATGTGTGAAATATCAAGGCTGTTTTTGTAAAAGGTTATGAGATATATGCCGTGTTTAATTTTTTTAAAGTAGGTCAAACTCCAAGGTCAAGGTCACAAGGTCCAAGGTCATGGTTAAATGTGAACCATGTAGAAAGGAGGTATCTATGTGTGAAATATCAAGGCTGTATGTGTAAAAGGACATGAGATATAGGCAAGGTTAAGAATTAAGTGTAAAAATCAACAAAGGGAAATAACTCCAAGAATTTGATTGGCAGAGTTACGGTTCTTAAGCACTGCACCTCTCCATAATGAAATCTATTCACCTGTAAAGTTTCATGATTCTACCTTACATATTTTTCGAGTTGTGCTCCGGACAAGAATCAAGTAATAAAATCAACAAAGGGCAATAACTCAAAAAATTTTATCGGCAGAGTTACGGTTCTTGTGCACTGCACCTGTCCATAATGAGATCTATCCACCTGTAAAGTTTCATGATTCTACCTTAAATACTTTTTGAGTTATGCTCCGGACAATAATCAAATTTGAAAATAAACAAAGGGCAATAACTCCAAAAATATGATCGGCAGAGTTACGGTTCTTGTGCACTGCACCTCTCCATAATGAGATCTATTCACCTGTAAAGTTTCATGATTCTACCTTACATAGTTTTTGAGTTATGCTCCGGACAAGAATCAAGTTTGAAAATCAACAAAGGGCAATAACTCAAAAAATTTGATCAGCAGAGTTACGGTTCTTGTGCACTGCACCTCTCCATAATGAGATCTATCCACCTGTAAAGTTTCATGATTCTACCTTACATACTTTTTGAGTTATGCTCCGGACAATAATCAAATTTGAAAATCAACAAAGGGCAATAACTCCAAAAATATAATCGGCAGAGTTACGGTTCTTGTGCACTGCACCTCTCCATAATGAGATCTATCCACCTATAAAGTTTCATGATTCTACCTTACATAGTTTTTGAGTTATGCTCCGGACAAGAATCAAGTTTGAAAATCAACAAAGGGCAATAACTCAAAAAATTTTATCAGCAGAGTTACGGTTCTTGTGCACTGCACCTCTCCATAATGAGATCTATCCACCTGTAAAGTTTCATAATTCTACCTTACATAGTTTTTGAGTTATGCTCCGGACAAGAATCAAGTTATAAAATCAACAAAGGGCAATAACTCAAAAAATTTGATCAGCAGAGTTACGGTTCTTGTGCACTGCACCTCTCCATAATGAGATCTATCCACCTATGAAGTTTCATGATTCTACCTTTAATACTTTTTGAGTTATGCTCCGGACAAGGTTTGGTCTACGGACAGACCGACCGACCTACGGACCGACCGACCGACCGACACTTGCAAAACAATATACCCCCATTTTCTTCGAAAGGGGGCATAAATATGTGATCATTTGATAAAACAACATGTGTTTGTGAAGCATGAATGCCGCCGAAATGGCCAATGTTAAGTTATCTTTCAATACGGAGGCATAAAAATGATGGCATGAGCAGCATTTTGATTTCTTTGAAAATTGCTTACATATTTTCAAGCCTGAATTAGAAATCAACAAATTTCTGCACCAAATTTTGCATAAATAAATTCTGAACATATGTCTTACTTCATTAAAGGTCATTGCTGATCACGAAATATACTGCTTAAAGAAACACCAGTTGTTTTATCATAGAGAATAAGGTAATCACATTTTTTTCTTTTCTCTCTCTTTTTCCAAAGCGTTCTCAATTACAGTAAACTTATGGTCATTAAAACAAGGTAAAGTTTCATTAAAATCAAGCAATGTTTCAGAAAAGATAAATTAGAGATATGCATAATTGTAACATCAGGGTAGCACCAACATAATTGATTTCTCAATTGATTTTCTAATGTAAAATTACACAACAAGCCATCTGATTGGACGAGACGTATGTCTCGGCCAATCGGGTGGATTGTTGTGTAATTTAGACAAACTTGGAATTAGACTGGTTGGCGAATACCACCCCAAAGGCATTCATTTCAATAGTTATTGATAAACAATTATACACAAAGGATATTTGCATGTATAGGTAGAAACAGCACATCTGTCTCAGTGACGATCTCTAGATCATGTCTGATGGAACCGACACCCGTCTCTCCCTCGACACCGACAGCAATGGCATAAATCTCCACATCCAGCTCTGTCTTCATGCCAGCAGCAATCTGCGAAAAGAACATTATCTTTCAAGTATATAGGATTATAACTTACGATTTAAAACAAAACCAGTCGGGACAGCAAAGCACAACTATCAAGTGCTGGATAGTGACAAATTCTAAGTCCATAAAGGTCAAGAAACTTTGTCTATAGGCTGATTATGGTCACAGAAGAAAAAAAGATTTCATAGATATATGACAGTTGCACGTAAAAACTTATCAAAGAATATGCAGATAATTTCAGAATGACAACAAAGTTGTCTATATTTCAAAAGCGGCATACGAAACTAGACACCATGGAGATTCATTAATTAGTTTGATAATCTTAAGATTGATATTGTAGGTGTTGCCCACACAAGAAACTACTAATAAATGGACAGATAGATTGAAGGATAGAAAGACAGATAAGTTGACAGAAATGGATGGACAACAAGGGCCATAACATAGTTCAACATTTCAGGTGTACAAAAAGCATAGGTAAAGTCAAAATATGTATCTGCTTACCGGTCCTGGCTTATAGTTAATCCTAATACCCGTGGCGGGTGGGGGTTGTTTGACCTTGAAGCGGCATGTATCTACACCAGTGTTCTTCAGCAGCAGTGTAAAGGCGTAAGTGCTTCCCTCTCTTAGCACCCCAAAATCTATCTCTTCTGGCAGCAGGATGAGCCCTCGCATGGCCTGTAACTGGGTCTGGCCCTTTATCGTGGCCCCTGCTAGTAAAGAGTTGTTGGTCTTTCTGCGAACTGGGTCCTCTATCTGAATGTACTGTGGAAAAAGAACAAGAATTGTTTAACCATTTCCCAAACAAGACCTGGTTTTGACATCCCTAATAGAAAAGGCTTGGGAAAACATTGAGACAAAAGAAGAAACTGCTGATAACCAGCAGTTTCTCCTTTTGTCTCAATATTTTCTTTGTCATATTTTAGACAAATCCTATCTTTAGTAACATCTATTTTTGTCATTTGTAGCAGTTTTTGAAGTGGATCACCCTAAAATTTTGTCGTTTGGGAAAGGGTTAACCCTAAGGTTTTCATAAAGAGATTGGGGCCAAGGATTTTACCATTCTATTTAGGAATAAAACCCCTGCTACTTTTGTAAATACTGCATGAGGTTAATTAGGGGATAAACAGAAAAATCCCACCTACTTTGCCTTCAGCCCCAGCTGGCCCAAAAGTAATTGAAACCCCTGTGGCCCTTTCCCAAAGAAGACGTCGTTTTGACCTCCCTGAAATTAAAGGCTTAGGAAAACATTGAGACAAAAGAATAAAAATGCTGATAACCAACATTTCCTCATTTTGCGTCAGTATTGTCTGGGCATTCTTTCTAGGATGGCCAAAAACATCCACCTTCAAACTCTGTGATAACATTTCTTGTTCATCAACAAACTCATAGAAATCCTCGAGGGAAAAGGAGAAAATGCTGGCCAGCAGCATTTTATTCTTTTCCTTCAAAAATTTCTAATGTAATACTCATTGTGCCATTAAAATCAGAGCTTGTTTTAGGAAAGTGTTGATCAATTTTTGGTCTAAAGTATCTTAACTTACTTTAGTATTAGGAATAGCCCCTGGTTTTCCTCCCTTGATCACATTAGGTAGAGGGACAGGCTTCCTTCTAGGATGGCCCAAAACATCCACCTTCAAACTTTGTGATAACATTTCTTGTTCTCCAACAAACTCATTCTCTGAAAGTAAAAAAGATATTTTACTATTAAACCTTATCAACACAAAAATATAATAGGTATATACGGCACTGACAGATAAATCCTTCAAAACTTTAAAAATCAAGGAGGCAAAGCTGGGGCACGTTCTATCAACTGTCGTAAGTTGGTCGCAACTATGATTGTCATAACTTCCAGTCTTAAGTCTGACAAAAGACCTTAGAGCATTCTATCAAAATTTCATAGCTGCAAGGTTCGAATTATGACTGTTATGATAAAATGTTTGTTTTTAAAAGACGTAAGTCCAGGACAGTTACGACTTACATTCAGGTCATAGCTAAGATGCCACTTTTTTATGTATGTAAAACAGGTCCTATTTTTCTATTTGAATCAAGTAAAGATGTTCTAATCTTTTTCCATTAAATGACAAAATGTAAGAATAAGACTGATTTTTAATGCTCATAATTCTGATTTCCTATATGGAAGGAAAACCTTGCAGGATTTAACAATAACTTTTATGTCATGAATTTCCAGGATAATGTGCAAAAGAAAATAGTCTGGGTACTACTTGATTGATAATGTAATGTGAGGTACACCTATAACCAAAGTTGCAAGTTTTGAATCATGTATAGGGATTTTGTGATAATCGTATACATGATTCTGTTATTAGTTTTAGCGTTTGCAGACGTTATTTTGTAGTTTTACATTGTCTTTAATCGGTAATAAGAGGACCTCACATTTTCAACTTCGGAGTTTGACAGGTCGCGAAAACCAGTTACTATTGTGTTTAATCTACTTCATGGGTTAGAAACACGCATGAAATACATTGAATACAAGCATCATAATCTCAAGAATTGATAACTTACTTCAAAGCATTGGTTCTTGTAACCGTTGTCTTTAGTAAGGCTTTTGTTGTGGAAAACATTGGAATTTTCGGATCCGAGCGGCAGTCGGTGACTCGGAACTATTTGTTTGTCGTGAGATTTACTTATTGTAGCAAGACTCCCCTCCCTTACAATTAATGACCGGTCACATTGTCATTATTGCGATATTTACTAGTGACTAGAATACTTAATGTCTAGCACTTAGCCCTTCATATGAACTTTATGGAATCCGTAAGGGACTTTCGGAAATCCGAACACGGACTACGTCTTGTACGGCGGATGGAGACAATTCTCGAGGATTTCCGCAAGCTGAATCATTGGCTGCAGTCAACAAGGACTCTGAAGGAGCCTTTGTTGTGATTGGTCACTCAATGCCTGTTCACCCATTTGGATACCAAGTGTATAGAGGCGCGAAATTATAAAAACCGCCAGCGTTCTTGAAGGGTAGCTTTTGGATTTGGAACTTTGGCGTGAACACTTGGAAATCTCTTTATCTTCAGTTATCTTTCAAAATTCATTTATATTTAGTTCTAAACATTTTAAATTAATATTAGACTCTAGTCTAGAAGAAGATCGTAACCTTGGATCAGGACACAGGACGTTTGGACTGGATTGGACTAGGATCAGCATATAGATCTAGATCAGACGAAATGTAAATAGACTAAATTTATTTCTGGACAATTTTAACAATTTGTTAGATTTCATTCATTATTTTAAATATGTTCTAGAGCTTTCTAGATTTGATTAAAGATCACCTCATCTTTAAATCTTCACTTAGATCTCTGATTATTATTTAAAGTCTGATCCCGACCTCTACACATCTTCGGCAAACCCCGCTCACAGGAAAGATCTCAACCTGTGATCACTCAATCCGTAGGTCTTAGAAGTGTCCGTTATTTGCCTTATATTTACGCATGTAAATATAGCACGTTTTTTTTTGTCCAGCCCTTTTTGGTTACATCATACATCTTTTTGTGTCCAACTTTTTCCACAAAAATAACATGTTTTGCTGCGATTAGTATTTACTGTAGTGTCGAGGCAAAGTCATATACAAACACTTTTCCACAGAAGAAGCAAAACTTTCCAGTAGTTTTGAATTTATTTGCGACTTAAAATTCACAATAATTAGTGATGTAACAATGGACGACACACTGGACGACACAATAAAATCAGGTCTGTAGACAAATGAATTGTCTCTTTCTGCTTTAGTTTTCAATGTTTATTGAAATCATTTTGTTATTGAACTTGAAATCTGCATAATTTGTGCTAGTTAACACAAAACTAAGGGATGGACTGTACCGAAAGCATTTGGGAGGTAACTGGAAAATTTTGGGTCATGGTTACATCATCTTTCGTAAACCAAATATATCCTGTAACAGTGTTCCAAATAAAATTAGACCTCTTGTAGAGGCTTCAAAAGAAAACAAATATCAAGATATAGTACTGCTTATAGTTACAACCTTTTAAAAATGATTTTACCAAATTTATTGCAAACTTTCTTGCTTAGATGTAACTGGGACACAGTGTTTTTTTCAGTTGTGTCTTTGTTAGTCTTAGTACCCGGACTTCTTTTGCATAAAAAGTTTAAAATGTAGACATTTTTTATTTGCAGGGTTAGTTAACTAACTTCATTTAAGGACATTTTAACATAACTTCATCATGTGTAAACCATCTTCAATTCAGTTATCATCCATTTTAAGCAAAGATGTAACAGGACGAGAAAACAACATTAAAATTTTGTTGTCCAGTTACATCTTTGCATCTTATTATAAATTTATCCTGAATGCTGGTCACAATTTCGAAGAAAAGCATTAAAAAGGGAGGGTTTGGCTGATTTGAAACTGCTTCCATTTCAGTGCTATTACCATAGCCCATTCGTACACGATTTATTGATCAAAAATATTTCATACACAGTGTGGCTCGAGGGTGGGGTATTCAACGTCGTATTGTGGCCAGAACTCGCCGCGAAATGGCATCTTTCTCCGCATCAATTACAAGTACAGAGGTGCAATGTGTAATTCATCGGTACATTGGCATGCTTTTGCTGCACTGAATTAAACAACCGGACATTTTTTCTTCATCCACGACGTAACATTTGAAAAACTTACAACTGCTTCTTCTTCCCAGCTTGTGCGTCCGCCATGCTCGTTGTTTCTAGCCGCTTACAACGCGTAAAACAGTAGTTTGGCGCCAATGAACAAAATCACGCGATCTTTTCGGCGATAATTCGCACTGTAAGGTTACAAAATCGATTTTTTCAAAAATTTGCGACGTAACATACTGGACAACAATTATACCCAACCGATTGTGATTTGCTCTTTATTTGTTTTGTTCAACGTTGTAAGCATATCGATTCGCCACCGGCACGTTTCGTACACGTTTATCTCTATTGGAAATGGTTAAATACTTAATGTTCTCAATATTATTGGGGTTTGGTACTCAAAACCACGACGTAACTTCTTGGACGCAAAAAATTACGTCACCAATTTCATTTCGGAATTTGATTTTATTTCTAATGCCATTAATAAATGGCTATTTTATAAGTTGCAGTTTGAAAGAGTGAACTTTTGAAAAAACTATAAAAGCTGGATGCATTTCCTAAGGCTTCATATTCAGTTTGCGCAAGCAAAAAATTCAACCCTCTTACTTAAGCGGTCCATTAAAATGTCAAAAAATCACCACTTTTATGACCTTTTTCCCTGTTAAAGGCATGTACTAAACACAAGTTTTTAAGATATATTATTAGAAAAGGTATTGTTCTGTCTATTCCAATTAAGTTTTGTTGTGTATGACACACTAGAGAAAAGATATTTTTACATTTGTAGAATTATTGGTGATGTAACCAAAACGGGCTGGACAAAAAAAACGTGCTCATATAAAGTTTTGCTGTTCAGTCCCGGCTGTCTGAGATTTACAGAAACACTATTAGACCGCTCGCAACTTGTGTCATATCTCGGACGAAGCCTACCCAAGCGTATATTCTGTTACAATAAATTAAGAATCATATACTGTTTCTGCTACTAAAATGGTGAAAACAAAGTAAACATGATTATTTACTGGTTAGGTAATAAGTATATAACTTTTAAATAAAAACAAGAGTAAGGGGGAGAACTGCAACTGATGATAATTTATAGGTTTCTAGCCACACCTAGTACATCATAGAAAGAAACATGAAATATTTTGACAATGCTCATCACCTTGGTGTATTGCATCTTCGAACTGCAGTGAAATTCTATGATATCAGAATTCATGTGTCTTGCTAGTACTATTGTATGCATTAAAATTCCATACTAAGCAATTTAGTTCCTTGGGTAATCTGTGTACTGTTAAATAATAAAATATTCTCAACATTTGCAAGTAATGCTAAAAACATTCTTGAAGTTGCTAGAAAATTAACCTGGCACCATTTTTCAGGAAATATCAAACACACAATATTATGCTTGGTTAGATTAACACACACAAATACACATGGTTAAAGCACACACAGCATACATGTGTACTGTACCTTCCTCCAGAGTTGGATGCTCAAATATGATTGGATAATCCAAATGTGAGGGGAGGTCTGAAGGGGACTCTGTGCCCGCCCCTGCCTGTTTAGGGGTGGGGTTTACTGCAAACAAACAATATCTATTGGTGCAAAACTAGACTACAGTGCTTTAAAACATACTAACAAATCTATGATGCAAAATGAGAGAACTCAAAATCAAACTATAAAGACAGTAACATAAAGAAGGAAAGAAATGTTAACCCATTACCACACAGTGACGCATTTTGATGCTCCACAAAATAAAGTCTGTCGAAAACACTGTGGAAAATGAAGTGAAGACATTGCTTGTGACAAGCAACTTCTTCATTTCCCACGCTTTCTACCAAAAAAGATATATTTTGTTCACTTGAAATTATTGTTGCAGCATGATCATTGAATTTGGACCAGTCTAAAATTTTGTCGACTGGCTATGGGTTAAGGAACTTGTGCTAGCGGGCTGAATTTTGATACAAGAGCTACTTTTGATTGGAAAATAGAAATACTAAATTTGTGAGGAAAATTGATACATCATTCAAATGAAAAAAAGCACATTATTCCTCAAAGTTTCAATGATGTGGAATAAAGAAGAATCCAGAGAAATACACTTTAAAGGGGCCCATGCTAGGTTTTTCAGGGATCAGAATAACATAAAAACAGTGAGAGTTTGCATTGTTGTGTAGTAAATTGCATTATCTAGGGCCAAAAAGAAATGAATTTTAGCACTGATACCAAATTTTTCACTATCTATCAAGATCCAGTTTCCAATAAATGTTACTATAAGTGTAAATGGCGGGTCAGTCAGTTATATACAGGTTTGATCTAAGACTAAATAAACTTCATTTGAAATTTCCTTCTGACAGAAGTAATCTAGCTTTACAGGTTGACCATTCCATATGATAATTCTTGAATAAAATTTTTACCTCCAACAACCTAGCATGGGTCCCTTTAAAAAATTTCTCTAGTATGTCATATTAAAAAGGGGCTTACCTGGTCTCCCTGTTGTGGCTTTCTGTCCATGTGCAGGTGTGGGTGCCTGGGGCCTGAGTGGTGCCGGTGACCCCTGACCTGTGGCGTGGGCGGGGGTGGGGTTACCAGGGCGCATACCACTGGCTGAGTGACCCACCTCACTGTACACTGTGAACATTACAAACACAACATTCAACTACTGAAGCAACATCAACATGCTAGCCTATATGGTGAATCAAGCTATTCTAATACAGTTTTGCAAAACTGCTGTTTTACATCAAAAGGGCTTAAATTATTAGCTCAACTTTGCCAGATTCCATTGACAAAGAAATTTCAGGAATTTTCTTCCTTTTATTTGAAAATATACACAGATTTCTGTGTTTGTGAAACTCCAAGTCTGTGTTCTTGTATGCATACATATATTGTTGGCATTAAATTGATATTTGACATTGAATTCAATAACAATCTTGAAGCTAATACATGTACTGGTTGATTAAAGATATGATATGAATCCTGAACAAGAGCTGTCCGAAGACAGCGCGCTCAACTTTCTAAGTTGCTTAGTATAAAGGGGGCATAACTCCAAATAGAGTGGTCCCAGGGTCATGGGCCCTGATAGTAAGGTAGAGGGTGTGATGGTGAATAAGTATTCCAAGTTTGGGTTGAATCCTTTTAATAGTATGGAAGTTATTGATGTTTGAAAAAACTTTAACCTTTGTTGCAACGCCGACGCCAATGCCAACGCGGACGCCCGGGTGACAGTATAAGCTCTCATTTTCTTCGAAAAGTCGAGCTAAAAAAAAGGTAATTGAATGATTGAGGTTTAATGCCTCTTTCAACTGCTTTGGTCATACCGCGCAGCTAGAGCTCCTCACCATGGATTCCTGGTATTTCTCTCACCAATAATACCACAACATCCAAACTGAGCCCTCAGCTGCTTGTGCACATAGGTTTGCGATTATCCAACCATTTGTGTGAGACAAATGTCAGAGAGGATGTCTTTCAAAATCTGGGATCAACCTAGGACCTCATAAGGGATATTCTGAAACGCTACCAACTGCACTATGGCTGCAGCCTCTCAGAAAAGGTGCATAACTGTGCACAAAACTATGCAACACAAAAGCTATACTCACCAGCAAAAGACATGGGAGTATCAGCGACAGGAACTTTAGGTTGTACAGTAACATCAGAATGACTGGATCTGTCACTTTGTGATGTCCTGGCTGCTGCAGCTAGAATATGGGAAAAATAGAATAATATTATACAGTATGACATAAATACATGGGTGTATCAGCTACGGGTACTTTAGGTTGTACAGTAACATCAGAATGACTGGATCTGTCACTTTGTGATGTCCTGGCTGCTGCAGCTAGAATATGGGGAAAAATAGAATAATATTATACAGTATGACATAAAGACATAGGTGTATCAGCAACAGGTACTTTAGGTTGTACAGTAACATCAGAATGACTGGATCTGTCACTTTGTGATGTCCTTGCTGCTGCAGCTGGAATTTGAATAAGTAGGTTAAATAACATGATTATAAGACTGAACCAAATCAAGAGGGCCAAGATGACCCTATATAGCTCACCTTTGATGGCAGCCAGAAAAACAACTCATTACCTAATGTTATATTGCAAATTGGTCCTTGAATTAAAATCTCAACCAGAAAGACAAAACTAATGATCTGAGAGCAAGAAGTCTAGGATTCCAATTTATCAAATTTACAGTAGTTACATGAAATTCAATTTATTTCATTTATAAGACATCATGAATACTTACATCTACCAGGCATACCAGCACTATGAGGCTGTGACCCACTTTCTGTTGTGTCCATTCTGATAGCTTCTGTACCATCACGATCGGCATTTTAGTAAAATTTTGGACTGTTCCAAATTCAGAGATGTTGCAGACCACAAATTCGAGTAAATGGAATTTACACTTTTTGGCCTTTCTTGGTAGAAAACATTGTGGGAAATGAAGAAATTGCTTGTCACAAGCAATTTCTTCATTTCAACATTGTTTTCCATTGCCTTTATCATGTAAGGCGTCAAAAAGCGTCAATGTGTTGGAATGGGTTATCAAATTTATAACTTACATCTGCCAGGCATCCCAGCACTATGAGGCTGTGACCCACTCTCTGTTGTGTCCATTCTGATAGCTTCTGTACCATCACGACGAGGATCATTAGCTAGCAGGGTCACCGTCTCATTGATGTCTTTAGCCTGCAAAGAGAACGTCATTATGTACTATTTGTATCCTCATGGATATATCATTAGCATTGCTTTTAATGTAAAAGGCTTCAGAGCAAACCTCAAAGACTTTTTTCTTTTCAAATTAGCACAAATTATATTATACCATTTCAGTATACCAGTTATGTACAGCCATACTTCAAAAACTTTGGAATCTATTGAAAGAAAAGATACCATTATTTCTTTGGGATCTAGTAATATTTGTAAATTGTTTTTGGTTTACAGTACAGCTTGCATGTTTTTTGCTTATTTTAACTCATCACCGCTTTAGATTTTGGATGGATTCGGGTGGAAAAACGCGAAGGCCACAGTGAGCATGTTTTTCCACCCTAAACCCGCTGAATCACGCTGTGATTTTCATGGACAAGCTTAGACTATACATGGCATTTCCACTCTATCAAGGTGATCACCGTGATTTTCCACCCACCATCGCGATTAGCGGAAAATGTGAGTGGAAAAATGCAGTGGTCGCAATGGATAATCACCTTGATTTTCCACCTGAGTTTTCTTGTCCGCAATGGGCGATTGTTTTAGGCAAAAACCATGTGAGCTGTACAGTAGGTAGTATTATTAATTGTAGTTAAAACAATTAAACATTGACTTTTCAACACAGCAAAGAAACATTCCACCAAAGAAACCACAAAAAATGGGGTTATTTTTACCTGTGTAAGAAGGAAAGCTTTCCCAAATTCACTCTCAAAGTATTTCGGTATTGTTTGTGTTTTGAGAGCAGCTAGACCTTCCTTTTCCTCCTGTACCTCTCTCTCATCTCTCTCCCAGTCTGCCTTGGTCCTCTTGGGCTGGGGTGTTGGGGGAGGGCTGGGCTCTGGGGGTGACAGGGCTTTCTCGTACATACCCTTAATGTCAGCTGTAGATAGAAAATGAATTAGAAATATAGCAAAGTTTTACAGACACATATAGGATGAAAGGCAAAAATAAGATTTTCAACAAAGAAATGATATTGTGAAAGAGTATTTCATTGGTGTAATTACAAAACCTTGTAACTCCAGCTTTAACCAAGCTGGAAATACAAGGTTTTACAATTACACTGACAATATCAATAAATATCTTGACCCCAGCCATGCTAAAATAGCAGACAGTAAAGAATAAAATCAGATTGTATGTATTATGCAGCCTTAAAACCAATTTCTCATAATCTCTCTATATTTTATTTTCTTTAGAAGACAAATTTGATGTTATATTCAATATTTGTTTTGTGGTCTGCAACATCTTTCAACTTGGACCATTCTCCAAGTGTGAGTGGGAAATGGTCAAAATAAGGACATGAAATTTCAGAAAAAAAATCAGAAAAACAAGATGTTTCTGTGAAACATGAATGTCCCCTAAATGGCCAATGTTAAGTTTTCTAACAGACAGATGGACAGACAGACAGATGGACTGACAGATAGACATGAGTAAAACAATATGCCCCTGAACATTTGATAAAAATCTGTTATCATGTGCCTACCTTTTTCATAGTTTGTTAACTCGCTCTCTGCCTGAGCGAGGTTCTGTAGATCAGCTGCGTTGATTCTCTCTTCCTCTGACCGAGGATCTCGCATTCTCATAAAGTCTGCCATCTCATTTCTTGATTTTACATGTTCAGCATATTCACGGAGACCTCTCTGCATTCTGTTGTAGAAAATAGAAAATCTAATGTTTTTTCAAGCAAATCTAATCATGCAAGGGCCAGTCTGAAATTTTTCCTGAAATAGTTAGCTTTTGTAAGGCTGTGCAGAAAAAGATATGTCTATCTAATATTAAAGAAGTCATAAATTCTTTTGTTTCTTTGCAATTAAATTTGATCAATCAGCCAACTTCTGAATTAGAGTCTTGATTGGTATATGAAATATATAAGAAATAATTTAACAAGTGAATACATTTTTAAAGTATGAATATAACATCCAGCTTAAAATACTGTTATAAATTATTTCATATAGGACATGTACACTTACAGAGCTCTGAGGTTCTCGTTCATGGGTTTATACTGTACAAACTGCCTCAGCTCCAGCACGGACGGACATTTCAATATGGGTATCCTCATATTCATTTTTACTGCCCCACCCAACCCGACTGCTATCATTGATAACCATTGAAAAAGCTTGGAAAAACATTGAGAGAAAAGAAGAAAATGCTGATGATCAGCATTTTCTCCTTTTCCCTCAATATTTTTATTCTTTAATGGACAAGAATTCCATTTCTATTAGCATCATTACTGTCATTAAAAGTAGTTTTATGATAAGGCCCATTTGAAATTTCGTTACTTAGGAAAGGGTTAAATACATAAAGTACACTTACAGAGCTCTGAGGTTCTCGTTCATAGGTTTATACTGTACAAACTGTCTCAACTCCAGAACAGACGGACATTTCAATATTGGTATCCTCATGTTCCCTTTTACTGCCCCACCCACAGACAGACCCTGGCCTGCGGTGGTGCCAAACTTGGGTCCGGACTTTTTAAACTCCTTTGGAGGAAGAGTTGTGAGATCTCTACATCGTATACCGGGTGGCACGATTGACTCTTGATCATATTTCTTCAACCAACGATCGGACGGACCACCGAGATAAGGCTTCAGAACAGTTATTCCAACAACGCCAGGGAAATCTGGTAGTTCGTCTCTGAGAACTGCAGTAGCATTACTTTGTTCAGCTGATGATAAATATTCAGCAATATCCTGATATCTGTAGAGTTCAGTTCCAGAGCCGTCAGCATGGACAATGAAGAATCGAGGAGCATGTTCTTTAAATACAGTGATCTTTCTCTCCTTGCCTTGATCCTCGCTGCTCACGTCCGAGATATCATCCTGGTTCGCTGGAATCACACTAAAGTCTCCGTTATTTCTCACATTAAATACATTCCCATCCGAATCAACAGTCTCAACTGTAATGTCCGCGTTATGACATAACATATATCGACACTCACGATCCGGGAGTAACTGTTCCATGTTTTTGATTGGTCGAGGGAAGTAGGTCACGATACCCTCCGTGTCGACCTCTACCCGACCCCCGTCAAAATGATGTAACATGTAATAGCCGTCGGGGAAAATGTTTATTGTTGTTCCATTACCGAATATGGTAAGGTTCTCACTAGTCATACAATTGAACTCTACAGTAGCGAAGCTGGGGCATTCCACCTTAACAAATTTGTTTGTCTGAACCTCATAATCCTTTTCTGAAAGTAGAAATGTTTTAACCAGTTACTAGACGGCAAAATTGTATACTTTTTTCAAATTCAAAAATAATGCAGAGGACAATTCTAAATGAATTAAATTGTACACTTTTTTGCCTTTGTTGGAAAACATAGTTGAAAATGAAGAAATTGCTTGTCACAAGCAATTTCTTCATTTTCAACTATGTTTTTGAAAGTCTTTACTTTGCGGGGCGTCAAAAGGCATGGCTGTATGGTGAGGTTCTCACTATTCATACAATTAAATTCTACAGTAGCGAAGCTGGGGCATTCCACCTTCACAAATTTGTTTGTCTGTACTTCATAGTCTTTTTCTGGAAGTAGAAATGTTTTAATCCCTTGATGCAAGGGAATTAAATTTTCCATTATTTGTCTTTCTTGGTAAAATCTAGTGTAAAATTGGTAAAAACTAGTGTAAAATGAAGAAATTGTGTGTCATAAGCACAAAGGCCTGGTTTTGACATGTACAATGCAGAAAGATTTTGAAAATGTTGAGGGAAAAGAAAAAAAACCTACAAAACTATGGCAGATCCAGGAATTCTGTGAAGTTTGAGCATAAAAATGGAGGGGGTGGGGGTCGGGACGTGTTCCTAGTTTTTTACAATTTTGACTGAATTTCTATATGAAAGTGAAATAATTAGGATACAGAGAGGGTTTCCTTTTGATCCCTCAAACCTCGTCTTGATCCACCACTGAAAAAATAGCATTTTTCTCCTTTTTCATCAGCATTTTCTTGACTGTTATATATCAATTTCTGTACATTGCACATTAATTTCTTCATCTGTACAATTCTATAATTTTGTGATATAGAAAAATGTAAAAAAATTATAACACCCACCCTCTCTCCCATCATCATCGCCCATTTCGCTGACTGGCAACTGACTTTCCCTGTAGTACGTCGTGATGCGTGTACCGTCCGCGTGTTCTACGATCGTGGTGCCGTCTGGGTAGCTGATCGTCATTACATGGTCATCTCTGGTTGCCATGTTCTGTGTATTGGAAAAGATTAGCTTTATTATAACAATTTCAACATTGTTTTTAGAAATAATTTATCAGAAATCTGGGAAAATAGCCCTAATGGCATTTCAGCCAAACAAGAATCCAGATCAATTTATGCCAGAATGAAGCTCTCTACATACAAAGATGTAGCCATAACCATTGACCTTGATATGAAAGACCTGCTGTCAGATCTTAGCCTACACTGTCTTCTGTCTACTCAACAAGCAATTTCTTCATTATCCACAATGTTTTCCCGAGCCAATTTCTCTTGGGGAGTCAAAAGGAGTCACTGTGTGGTAATGGGCTAAATTGACAATATGTATGAAACAAAAAATCAAAGTCAGGCGGACAAAGGTTAAAGTTAGACACTATAAATACTAAATTTTCCAACCTGGCTAGTTTCAGGGTCTGAGGCCAAACAGATCATGACAGGTTTCAGTTCCTCCGTCGTTCCGTCGGTGTATTTGACACACTCGCCCGACGGGAAGGTCATCTGCCAGCTACTCTTCTTCTCTTCCTCCTCCTTCTTCTCCTCCTCTGGTTCTGTGGCCTGCTTGCTTTTACGACTACGGTCTGTACCACCTACATAGAAATATTGCTGTACAATCACCAATTCTACTAGCTTCTTATAACATAACTGATAGATTATACTTGAAACTTTTTTGTATGGCTTTATTATGGTGTCATTTTTCACAATCAGATTTTATGATATCAATATGAGCAATAGCATGACTTCTTGCTAATTTACAATTTTGTTATTGTGTAGAAGAGTACCATTTCAGTAAGACTTTTATCATCTGTAACAGCTTTCATTCCAGGGATGGTATTCACCACCCAGTCTAATTCCAAGTTTACCTTTCAAATCACACAACAATTCATCTGATTGACCAAGACTTACTCCTCAACCAATCAATTGCGTTGTTATGTGATTTCGCTTTAGAAAATCAATATGTAATTATTGTTGAATACACCACTGAGAAATGTCACAAAATTATGTTACCTCCTTTTTTATCTTTGGTGGGTGTGTCTGGTTTTTCCTGACTTTTAGCACTGTTCATCCTCTGTGGTGAACTAGATCGACTCTTGGGTAGATCCCAGGGTCCTGTATGTACACTTACAGTACCATCTGCATAAAGCACCTAGAGAAAAAAAGGACTATAAATAGATTTGATCAAAGCCACAACCCCCAGTTCCTTGTCGCAAAACTGTTTAATGTCACTTTTATGCACAATGAGCAAGATACTGAGAAATAGGAATGTGCAACAACTTCATCAAAAGGCCTTAGCTCAAAGTAGGATAATTCATAGTAAATTGTTTCCAAAACAATGCTGGCAATGAGCAGTTTATCAATTTGTCTCTATGTTTTCAAAACCCTTTTTTGTTAGGGACATCAAAACCAGGTCAAGCTTGAGAAAGAGTTTATAAAATAGTGTATTTTTATCCAGTTTCAATGAAATACCTCAATAGATCCATCCACCATATTCTTCACAACCGTTCCCTCTGATGTAATAACTCTCGACACCTCCGTAAGAGCGTATTTCTTTCTCGTAGATTCACATGGCTGCATCCCGTTAGTCTTGAACGGATAACTCTGCCTCACCAACAATCGACGATCGTCCTCCGCGAGGGGATTCATGCCGATGTGACTTTCCAGCATGTATTTGACATTGAGACCATCCGGCGTTGAAACAAACAGCTGTTGGAATGGTTGATTGATGACCGGTTCTTCTTTAATTTCTTCTTCTTTATCATCGGACTCAATCTGGAAAAAGATGTCATTTTTCATATCATTTCATATTCATTTTCAGTGTCCATATTCAGTTTCATATTGTGACCAGTCACGCTGAAAGGAACCTTATAGGAATTGTGAAAAATATTGACCATAGTCAGTCTGCGCAGTCAGTCAACAGACAGACTAGGGCCGACACTTTTCACCTTTATGTAATTTTATGAATCTGGAATGTTTTTTCTATCTTACTATATATTCATTTTTCTGGTTGACCTGTGCCGAGTCTGATCAGTTGGTCAAAATTTGAATTTTGGACATCTGACAAGGTCCCTTTTAGCATGACAGATCACATTTATATGATATGCTAAGAATTGGAAAAGGTGAATTAATTGTAAAATGTGGATAACATAACATGATCAGATAATTGATCTTGTAAAGTCGCAAATATTTACTTGTACAGGGAATATATGGAGATGTTATACCATATGCAAATATTTTAACTTTTGCAAAGTAATAATGAATGAATTCTTTATAATTTCTTTCTGTTTTAAATAGAATAATCTCCGTCAAATAAAAAAAATATGGATGAAAAGACGCTTTCAAAGCATGGCAATTGTAAGTTTTGTACAATGTACAAACACAAAAGTGGTGAATTGTAAGGCAATATCACACTTTTCCAAGCAAGCATGGTTTTGGCATTGGCAATATACACATAACATGACACCCTAGCAGAAACTGATTTGAGAGATGATGGAAATTCCTTTTATCAGCATTTTTTCTTTTTGTTTCAACTTGTTCCATACTATAATGTACAAATAATTATTTTATTCAGAATCTATTTCATGATCTGCAGCACCTTCAATCTAGACCAGTCTAAAATTTGTTTTGTGATCTGAGAAAATATGAAACTGAGGGCTGATTGAAAGCATCCTTGAATTCACACCACATCAACACAAAGTATCAACCTACAAGCTTTCAATAGGGACAAAGCAATTCAAATGCAATCAAAAGGTGCATAAACATAGCATGTGTTCTCACTTTAAAGCTAACAGCAAAACATTGGTCATCCTTAACATAATGATTTATGAACGTCGAAAATGATAATGTAGCATTTATTGAATGTGTTTAAAACATGGACTTTAACTCACATAATATTATTATGATATTGTTAGTTAAGCTTTTTGAGCTAGAGCTCTTACCATAATCCTCAAAGTTGATAATTTACTTTGTTGATTTCTTGAGGTGCTCATTTGACTCTGAGAATTACATAAGTATTGACAGTTTGTCAATGAATTAAATTTTGATATTTTTTGAATTTTCAGCTACAACCACTATTTGTTAAAATATCAGTGGTTGTCAGCAGACGTCTTCTGGACTAATAAGATATGAATATTTCTGGAAACTTAATTGGTGTTCCTCTCCAGGCTCATTTTAAATTCATTACATGTATATATGGTTTGATATACAAGTCTTATATTCAAACATCTTATCTACTGAAAGTAAGACCTAATTGAATAAGGTAGATAAAGTCAAATAAGTGACATTGCATGTATGTTGTGCTCATCAACTACTCTATTCCTTTCCCAAACAATTCCTGGTTTTGACAGCATCTGCTAAACCGTCTTTAAGAAATATTGAGAGAAATGAAGGAAATGTTGAGTAAAAACAATCTCCACATTTTTCTCACTTTTTTAAAAATCAAAAGAAAGTTTCAATGTTCCATTAGACAAAATTAGATCACAAGTTTGCAGCTCTATTCAAATGGGTCTGGTCATTAAATTGGTTGTTTGGGAAAGAAAAATAGAAACCCTAGGCATACAAATCAAAGTGACTAAAGACTGATGCAGATTCACTTACTGTCTCCTCATCCTAGAGTATGTACAACAAAAATGAATGGTACAGTCTTGAAAAAATATGAAAGTAACAAGAGCCGTCACAGACGGATTATGCTCCCCGAATAAGTGTTTGTCACAAAATAAAAACTATCATACATTAAGCCCCCTTTTCCCATGACAGCTTTTTTGTACACACATTTTTTATAAAATATGGTCCAGAACATCCTATTTATTACATGAGCACAAAATTTCATTAAATTCTGCCCATTAGATGAAGGGAAATAAGAGAAAAACTAATTTTTACATTAAGGCCCCTTTTTCCAAGACACAGCCTTAAATTTACAAAAGGAGAAAAAGGGACCTAGGTATTGACCCAGGGAGTTCACATGTGAAGTTTCATTGAATTTGGTTCAAGGGTTGCTGAGATATGGCTGTGGACAGACGGACGGACACACAGACAGACACACGGACGGACGGACAGCGTGGCGACTATATGCTCCCCCGAAATTTTTTCGGGGAGCATAATAAAAATAATCATTACCACAGGAATAATTAACATGCTGATTGGCCTTTGAGAAGAATTCCAATACACAACGAAATGCTATTCTTGTGAAGCAAGCTTTTTGAATACACGAATGTATCCCAATCATTATTGATAATTATACAAATGTAGTCTTACAGAAACCATATCTTTGAAATGGACATTGAAAAATCTTATAAAAAGAGTTAGTTTTAGATGAAGTGGTACAAAGATGGTACATACCTGAGCCTGTGTGGGTTCTGGGGTGGTTGATCCCTTCTCTGATTTTTTGTCCCCTTTCTTACTCTTCGTGGGTGAAGGTGGGGGCACTGGACTGGATTCGGTGATGGGAGGACTGTACGGCTCAGGCTCATACTTCTTACCTAGATAAACGCAATGAAAATTCATTTAACCCTTTCCCAAACAACAAAATTTTAGGGTGGTCCACTTCAAAAACTGCCACAAATGACAAAATGGATGTTATCAAAGATAGGATTTGTGTAAAATATGGCACAGAAAATATTGAGACAAAATGAGAAACTGCTGGTTATCAGCAGTTTCTTCTTTTGTTTCAATGTTTTCCCAAGCCTTTTCTATTAGAGAAGTCAAAACCAGGTCTTGAAAGGGTTAAAGCATCTAACATGTAGACTCTTCTTCAACAAAAGGATCTTGCAGAAAGAAAGTAGAGAAAAAGGATGATTTGCAACAGTGGTAAGTGTGATTTACTTAAATCTATCTATTTTACTTCACAATTGTGATTCCACTTCAACTTTGTATTTGGACATGAACATAACGCAGTTTGAAGAGCATCAGACTCACACTCATGGGGTTCAGGGTTGGATGACCAGCTTTGGCAATCATTCTTTCAGACAAGATTGTCTCCCACCAACAGTTTAATAATCATTAACCTATGTGGGCGAGCATCTGGAGGCTCGGTAAGGATGTTGTGGTGTTAATGGTATGAGTAACGACAGGAATCCATGGTTAGGTGCTTCAGGTGTTGCAATAAGACCTCAGCAGATGCAACAAGTGTTAAACATCAATCAATCAAACAATCAATCAATCAATCAATCAATCAATCAATCAATTTATCAATCAATCAATCAATCAATCAACTTTGCTTGGGATATCGAAAGTCAAGAGAATATTTCTAGCTCTCTACATGTTCTGCTAAAGCTAAATGTCCTACCATCTGGTGCCTCTCCTGAACTTCCAAACTGACTAAGAGCCAATGTCATACCATCACACATTTTGGCCGTGATAGAACCAAATGCACTGACAGCTGGTTTGGTACTGTTAGATTTGGTTGATCTGTTACTCTTCTTGTCCGAGCTTGCATCTTCACCTAAAATTAAATGAGTCAAATTGTAGAAATATGTTTTTTAAAGCTTTGAGACCAACATGGTTCCAGATCAGCCTGCATTTACATGCAGTCTCATCAAGAACCATGTTGTTCTCCAATATGACCAATGCCATCACACATTTTGGCTGTGATAGATCCAAATACACTGACAGCTGGTTTAGTACTGTTAGATTTGGTTGATCTGTTACTTTTCTTGTCCGAGCTTGCATCATCACCTAGAATAAAATTAGATAAATAGTAGATATAAGTCTCTTAAAGTTTTGAGACCAACATGTTTCCAGATCAGCTTGCATTAATATGCAGTCTGATCAAGAACCATGTTGTTCTCCAATAACTACTTTTAAAATAACTGGTGTTATGCCTTAACACATTTTGGCTGTGATAGAGCCAAATGCACTGACAGCTGGTTTGGTACTGTTAGATTTTGTTGATCTGTTACTCTTTTTGTCAGAGCTTGCATCATCACCTAGAATCAAATGAGCCAAAATATAGTTAAAATATAAGATCATGAGGCTTTTGAGATCAACATGGTTCCAGATCAGCTTGCATTAATATACAGTCTGATCAAGAACCATGTTCTTCTCCGATAGGTTCTTCAAGACTAGTGTCATGCCGTAATACATCTTGGCCGTTATAGAACCAAATGCACTGACAGCTGGTTTGGTACTGTTAGATTTTGTTGATCTGTTACTTTTCTTGTCCGATCCTGCATCATCACCTAGAATTGATAATGAAATTTTGCTTGATTAAATATTCAAAAGATATCAAACGGCTACAAAAATTATTTTGCCATTACCATAAACAACAGAAGAAATCTGAACCATTATTGTGTTCAGAAAGAGCATAAATCTTTGTCTAACCATGTTTGCTTTCTTCTTTCACATTTAATGCATAAAAAGAGCTGGAAAGTGCTAGCAAATGCAATATTCAGTCAGAGAGTAAGATGTGACTGCAAGTATATTATGACTTTGATTGTCATTATAGGAAAGCAAAATTTCTCGGGAAATATGAGCTCCTTCATAGCTTTCCATTTATTTCATTTGTGTTTGAAATTTCAAGAATCTTTGAAAACTATAAAAATGGAGAAAAAAAGACACTGACCATCTTTATTATCTTTCTCCGGTTTTTCAAACTCTGCCTTCTCAGCTCCATCCTTGCTGCCAACTTCTACGTCAGCGTCGTCGTCAGTAGCCGAGTCTTTAGGATCCAGAATGTGTACATTAAAGATGTGGTCGTCTTTAAGGATGGTGGTCTTTACACTGACAGTACCTGTAGAGAAGTTTTGGGCTTTTTTAATTGTTGTCAAATGCTAAATATTTGGGTGCTTTGGCAATTATATATTGCATGTTTGTATTTATTCAGCAAGTAAAAAGATACATATTCATAAAGAACACGAGTCATCAACGAAATTAAGGTAATGCTCCTCAGATAGGTGCTGTTCATGAACCTGTATCTTGGACTAGCAAAGCCAGATTACTATTTTCTTCATCTTATTTTCATATGATTATAGTAACGAAATTAGCATAACATTAAAATTACAATAATGATTGTCAATGCTCTGAAGACATAATTTCAAAAATGAAAGGTGCAAATAAAAAAAACTTCAACACAAAAGCTTGATGATATAAGATCACATCTTATTTTGTCTGTAACATTTTTTTTTTCATTATAAACTGCATACCTTGTACAAACTCTGTCCTTTCAGTCCTAATTTGACCACCATCTGCTGGGAATAGTGTTGATGTTATACCAGATACATGGATAAGATTGTTGCCCAGGTCATAACCATGGAACTGAAGAAACGTGCATGTGAAAACTTCACCGAAGCATTACCCCGACGCCAACGCCAACATCAATCCCCGAATGACTAGAAAAGCATCCCTATTCTACAAATAATTGCACTAAAAAGTACATACCTTGTACAAACTCTGTCCTTTCAGTCCTAATTTGACCACCATCTGCTGGGAATAGTGTTGATGTTATACCAGATACATGGATTAGATTGTTGCCCAGATCATAACCATGGAACTGGAGAGGAAAACAATGTAGAATACACTCTTTTGTTATAAAAATGTCCCAATAAAATGTCAACAATATGAATCAGTTGCAGTGATGTTACAGGGCTTTATAATTCTATCAAACTACTGGCATATTTACTAATTCTCTATCAATCTGAACAAAGAAGTGTCTAATGCTCATATGCAGAATGAAGTTTTTGCAGAACTTTTAAAATACTTATATTTCTTGGAATTAACAAGGAACTTGTCAAGGGTAAGTGTTATGACTCATGTATTATATATGGTACTTTCAGATGATTTCCTTGAAAAAAAAAATCATTCCCATACCAATATGTGATTGAAACAGAAATTTAGATAGAATGCCTATATTACAATAGACTACCAGCTTCATGTAACTTACAGGCCAGTATTTTTCATCGGTCAGGTGTTCCAGTTCAGCGGTTGGTTCCTGGTCTGCCTCCCTGTTGGACCCTTTAGACTTGGCACTGCCCCGGGAACCAGGCCTCTTCTTGGTGTCTTCCTTCTCCTCCCTCTGTAACAAAATTATAGAGGTCAGGATGGTGCACTAGAGTATCAAGTGTTGGGTTGTAAATGAATTCCAAGTTGAAATGGGGACATAATTCTGTGTTATGGGATACCATGTTGTGCTCTCTTACACATAAACAAACTTTCAAAACAATGACTTAGGTAGATGTGGGAATAACACATAAAATCTTAACCAATGCATGGCACCGACACAGACAAATGGCTGACTAGAAAAGCTCACATATTCCTCAAACATGCAGGCTAAAAATGTTTTCCAAGAATTACATTGTATACACTTCATATGTAATTGCAGCACATAATTTTTTTATAAATTGGTCCTCATATTCCGCGATGTAAGAATAAAAGCCATACGAACGTTACACATTACCTTTTTAGGAGATTTTGATCTCTTAGCACTCTTTACTCTTTCCTTCTCTTCTTCTTCTGCCTTGAGTTTGTCTTGTTCCATTTTCCACGCTTTTAGAGAGTTTTCTCGTATAAAGATGTTACTTCCGGCTGTTGATGGCCGCTCCTGACTACTGCCACGAGAACCACCTTTAGGGGACTTGGACCTGGAGCCAGCTAAAGAAAATCAAATATAAGATATCAGGAAAAAACTGGAAAAGGTTTGAAGAATTAGTAGCTGAAGAGCATTAGGTGAAACATTTCTTAATTTTCATTAATTGACTTGAATAATTTTACAATGGATACTTATACACATACAATTACATTCATGATACTTATGAAGTTGTAAAGATACTCTGACAGACAATGAGAAAACAATATAACCCAGGATCTATCAATGAGGTGTCTACCATAGTATAGCAATATGACAAATATGATGTTCCAGGAGCATTTTTAGTGTAAGGAGTTCTGAGTATGTTTTAAAAATAATTTGAAGTTAAAAAATTACAAAAGAAAGATGACATAACAGACAACAGACAAAGTGAGATACTTGAATTTAATTAAGAGCATAACATGCCATAGCAATCCATTAACGGATATAAAAATTACCTGATTTCTTGGACCCCTTCTTGTTGGCCCTGTCTGCAGCCCTGCTGGCCCTCTCCTCCTCCTCTCTCATTTTATCAAGTTCTTGAGACAGAAGCTTGGCCTGATATTTGGCTTCTTCTTCCTTTGTCCAATCTCTGACAGAGTCCTCTACATAGTCTAGGTAATTCCTGTTGGAATAAAATGATTCAGGAAAATGATCAATGTTATGATAATCCGTGAGATGAGTAATTACTCAAAAACTCTCAATCAATTTTCTGCAAATGGTGCATTTTGCACATCTGTACGTCCAAATAAACACTTCTACCAAGTATAAAGTAAATCCGGCCAAAACTGTAGGAGGAATTGCATGACCAAGATTTTGCTGACAGATCGACAACCCAACAAGAAGACAAATAGGCAAATGCCAGTATACCCACTCCTAAACTAAAGACAAATTTGTTGTCAATAATATAAAGTGAGAACAAAAGTTTACACCATCTGTACATTCAGAGAAATATATAAGAACCCCACAAACCTGAATCCAACATTAGAGTGTAGTTCTGTGTGCCAGTCTTCATGATTCTGGAACTCTGGATTGTGTGGGTTATGTAGAACGACCATGAGTGAATGATCACGCTTGTGATAGTATGTGTCAATAAAGGGCAGCTTGTACATCGCATCTCGGATAACCTGCAGAAATAATAAGCAGCATTTAGAAATGAATCATAATATGTGAGATGTACATAATTTAGCATTATTTTGTTATCTAAAAGACAATGCATTATACAGGAATATGCCTTGGTCTTGTGGTGGAAGGATGTGGTCTTCAGCATCCATGGCTTCAGGATTGAATCTGACTGCGACAAGGGGAGGTTTTCCTTACAGTTATTGAAAACGATCATGATGCATAGCGTTTTATTCACTAAGCTTTCAAAGTAAGGCATGAAGGAATAATTCATCAACATCCATTTTGTTGTCTGCAGCAGCTTTTAACCCATTACCAGACAACAAAATATTAGACTGATCCAAATTCAAAGATGATGCAGACGACAATATCAAGTAAACAAAATTTAATTTCTACTATCTTTCTGAGTAGAAGATGTGCAATTTCTTCATTTTCCACAATATTTTCCTAAGTCTTTTTCTTGTATGGAGTCAAAAAGAGTCATTGTGTGACAATGGGGAAAAGAAAAACAATCTAAGATCGTGTCATTTAGGAAAGGGTTAAACTTTACCTGCAGTAACACTTTATTTTCATAGTGTTCAGCAAAGCACCACTGATCTATCTGACGTTTCTGAGCGTCGACGATCTCGTTCATGCTCTCCGTGGTAGTTTTACCACCAAGTATTTCTTCTTCATCTTTCTCATCATCCTTGACATGAGCGATGGTGTGGCCTTCTTGATCAGCCTCAAAATGGACTGAAAATTCAAATGTACAAGTCGATTTTAATATGTTTCATAGTTTTTGAGCTCTGTGAAAATTGTAGAGACAGTAAAGAACAGTACAATTCGTGCTTTCTTCCCTTCTCTTAACAATTTCCAAAGATCTTTATTCTACTGATATAAAAACATTAAATCGTTAAGGAAAAAAATAACAACCGCCAACAATTTGTTTTGAAAAAGAAAGAGAGAAAATTTCACCTGTCTTACATGTACTTGCCTTTTCTTGACACAAACCTTTGAAAAGAGCCAAGTAAAATTTGGACAAATTTAGTCAACAATATTCTGCTGATGACTGACTTGTGATAAAAGATTTCTTGAAAAAATGTTTGTGGCTCGATGAAAAAGTTCTTTTTAAGAAGAAAATGTGAAAAAAATTGTTAAATGAGAGGTTTTACTGTTTATGGAATAAGAAAATTACCCATTAAAAGAAACACAATTTTAGACTAGTCCAAAACAAAAGTTGTTGCGGGCATCTTTGAAATGGTTTGATCTGTGACATTGGATTCTACAAGTCAAGACAAGACAAGGAGAAAACATTGTTTGACAGCATTTTCTTTTTTATTCAAAAATGTTTTCTAAAGCTATATTTTACAATGGCATAAAGGCTAGCCAATGTTTCCTAATGGGCTAATTGAAAGGTACTGTGTCAATAAATTAATTATTTGTCTAATAACAATCTAAAAGTGATATAGTACGCCAACATTAACCAAGAATTTGCACATGCAATGCATGCACATGTAAAGCAGGAATTCGCACATGTATAATGACCCAACTTTGGCATTTTTTTCTTATGGTATCCAATCCATAACTAGATATAAAACACTTCATGCAACTTTAGGTGTAATCTGTGACAAAAGAAATTGACAATAGTATATGTTACCCCTCGTCAATTTCCAGTCATCATCCATGACATCAA
Organism: Fragum sueziense; assembly: GCA_963680895.1. Lineage (NCBI taxonomy): Eukaryota > Metazoa > Mollusca > Bivalvia > Cardiida > Cardiidae > Fragum > Fragum sueziense. The sequence continues at coordinate 49,035,157 of OY804595.1, forward strand.
AAAGGATGAGGGACGTTCGGATATCCTCGGACAATGTCGATCAAAGATCGAATCATCGACTCGGAAGCGTGTGTATGAAGAAATGTTAAAAAAAAAATCACATTTCTTAGCCAGAAGTAGCTACGCTTCATAAAGTAGTTTTCAATGTCATCTAAATGAACAACCATGGCAACTCGAGGGACTTGCCTGCTGTAATCATTCTAAAAAGAGAGGACACTGGAACTGCAAACAATGTATTTCAGTATCAGTGTTGCTTCATAGTTGACATTAGTCACAGACAAACGTTTTGAATTGTTGTTCTATTATATTCTATTCATGGTCTGAAAATAGTTCTACGACCTGCATCCAAGGTATGATTCGATAGAATTCTCCTTGGTGATCCAAATGGGATGAGGGATACCCTCATCCATTCCTGAACCCATGTAAGATTCCACAAGTTGCATGAAGTGTATCTAAGGATGGATGGAATGCCTTAACCCTTTCCTAAATGACAAAATTTTAGGGTGATCCTCTTCAAAAACTGTCACAAATGACAAAATGGATCTTATCAAAGATATGATTTGTGTATAATATGGTACAGAAAATATTGAGACAAAAGGAGAAACTGCTGGTTATCAGCAGTTTCTTCTTTTGTTTCAATATTTTTCAAAGCCTTTTCTTTTAGGGACGTCAAAATCAGGTCTTGTTTGGGAAAGGGTTAAGAGTAGATGCTCAACTAACAGATTTTGCCATTGGAAATAAAGTTGTCCCAGGTTAATATTGAAGCATACAATATTAAAGAACTATTTCAGAATGTAACTACTATAATCACTAATTATGTTACAAAAACTAATTCTGAACATTAGAAATTCTAGAGTTAGAAAAGAGCTAGTGCTAGAAAAGAAGAAAAATCCTATAATGAAGAATAATTCTTTACATTATTTGATATAAGAACACATTTTCGATCGATTCAATGATTAGGTAATCCCCAAAAGTATAGCTAATTTCAAAAGCTGCAATCTTATGCTTGCTAAGCAGTAAGCAGTTATATTCTGCATGTGCAGCAAAAGCATTATGGAATTGTGATTTCAAAAACTTCTACTGTATTTCTGTCATGAAATAAATTTTCTGATTGAATGATATTCCATAGATGTTAGTTGATTTGAGGATAGAATGAAAGATTCTATGGCTAAAGATATGCATAAAATAGAGTTTCAAACAGGTAAAAAGTATTGCGAAGAATTGAGAAAATGATAAAAACAATTCTACTTTCTAAATCTACCTGAGGCTTTTTCATCTTGATCCCAAAAATGAACTGTAATAGTGTTATTTTAAAACTGTGTTACATACCTTACTTTTTATTTATTCATTCAATGTGCAAGCACAATGTAAATGAACCATCTCTTGTTTCAAGTAAATTTAATTGGAACATGTGAACTTAATAGACTAAAACTCTTTTAAAACACTTGTAATACAAATGAAAACATGAACTTTGTGAATATTATGCAGAAGCAAACATTTGCTAAACATTACTGAAACATGGTTGATTATAAGCAAATGTGGTATGTCATGCGAAAGTAGGACTGAAAATGAACATGATAAATGATGGCTCAATTAAACCTGCGTCAAAATTGCCAAAATAACAGCATAGAAAGCCATGGATGGTTATGATTGATTTATTGGGGTTTTACGCCATTTTCAACTGCTATCGTCATCGAGGCGCCTGGAGCAGCTAAGCATGGATTCCTGTCGTTTCTCATACCAGTACTACTACAACATCCTAACCGAGCCTCCAGCTGCTGGCCCACATGGGTTAACGATCATCAAACCTTTAGTGGGTGACGTTTTTGTCAGAAAGGATATTTACTGCAGCCAGGGATCGAACCTGGGATCTCTTGAGTGAGAGGCAGATGCGCTACCAACTTCACTATGGCCGAGGCCCATATGGATGATTATGACCACAGAAAATACAGAAAATTGACATAAAAGGTTACCTGCAGGTATCAACTCTGGTCAAAGTATTAATTGGTCCGTCTTGTTGCGAAACCTCATAACTCCAGCTTTAATTAAACTTGAGTTACCAGGTTTTGCAATAACACAGAGTAATTGGGTTTTTTTTGACAGTTTAGACCCAAACTATTGTATGCGCATATAACTTTAATATATGAGCAAGGATCTGGAAAAGATCCCTTTTAGCATTTGAGTACTTCATGAAACCATATCAGCCTGTGCATTTGCAAAGATGATGCTGTTCTCAAATAGTTTCTTCATAGTCTATTATATATAAGTAAGTCAAAGATAGCAGCATGGATCTTTATTGGTCTGCATTTGACAACAAGCTGATCATTCAACTCTCTAATTTAACTATGAAATAATATGAGGGCCTTTTTTCCACATCATGGTTCATTATCTATGCTCTTGCAATGGTTTTGTACAAACCCATTCATTTGTTTACAAAAAGTCCAATTTTCAAATGACATAACACAAGTACCTGAGACATTTGAGCCTCTCCCATATTTTCCTACAGCTGAAATAGTGAACATGAATCTAATAGTTCCTTAAAAAACTATAAATCTAAATCTATGTTAAAGTTCTTTTCTTTTAGTTCTCATTTAGTTTTGAATCATAAGGTCTACTTTCTTAAAAGCTACAGAATTTCTAAAGATGTCTATTGATCTAATTTATTGCCAATTCAAACTGCACCTGTATTTGATTAATGAGTGTTCTTTTAACAGAAATCAGTAAAGAAGTTTGATGTATCCTAAAAACCAGCTAGCATTTCATACAGCTACATTAAAACACTAAACTGTTAAATTATTTTACTTTAAATACCTGTTTTAATACCATTATAATTCTTTAACCCTTTCCCAAAACAATCCATTGTTTTGACATCTAAAATAAATAATACTTTGAAGGGTATTCTTTCAAAGTTTTGCATGCTTATCTCCATTTCTTCATATAAATTTTATACTTTTGGAATCATTAATGATGCCATCTGAATCTGCTTTGACTTTAGAACAGCCTAGAATTCTGTCATTTGGGAAAGGGTTAATACCATTTCAGACCATATTAACCCATTACCACACAGTGACGCCTTCTGACTCCCCAAGAGATAAAGGCTTTAGAAAACATTGTGGAAAATGAAGAAATTGCTTGTGACAAGCAATTTCTACATTTCCCACAATGTTTTCTATACAAAATGACCAAAAACGTAAAATTTTATTCACTTGAATTTGTCGTCTGCAACATCTTTGAAATTGGACTAGTTTGAAATTTTGTCGTCTGGTAATGGGTTAACCCTTTCCCAAATGACAAAAATTTAGGGTGATCCAATTTGAAAGCTGCTGCTGAGGACAAAGTGGATGTAACTAAAATCAAAATCTATGAATAATACTGCTAAGAAAACATTGAGGCAAAAGGAGAAACTGCTGGTTATCAGCAGTTTCTTATTTTGTCTCAATGTTTTCCCAAGCCATATCTATAAGGGACGTTAAAACTAGGTCTTGTTTGGGAAAGGGTTAAGGTACTCCACCCGTAATTTTTTGTATGACATCGTTAACATTCGTTCCATGGCAGAATGTTTATATAATTCCGATGTGGCCTGAATCTCATTAGGGGTGGACTACCTACACAACAAGAGCTGTCCGAAGACAGCACGCTCGACTTTCTAAGTTGCTTAGTATAAAGGGGGCATAACTAAAAATACAGTGGTCCCAGGGTCATGGGCCCTGATAGTAAGGTAGAGGGTGTGATGGTGAATAAGTATTCCAAGTTTGGGTTGAATCCCTTTAATAGTATGGAAGTAATTGATATTTGAAAAACTTTAACCTTTGTTGCAACGCTGACGCCGACGCCAATGCCAACGCCCGGGTGACAGTATAAGCTCTCATTTTCTTCGAAAAGTCAAGCTAAAAACAAGAGGACCATGATGGTCCTATATCGCTCACCTGAACCAAGATTATATGAGCCACAGATTTGTTCAAATCAATTACTTGTGACTTTAAGACTGAAAACAAACTTATGGTCAACAACACTGTGTCCAAATTCTGTCTCAGTTTGTCGCTATTTGTGGTTGTTAGAGTAAAAACAGTCAAAAACGGCAAATTTGTCAATTTGACGGGCTCAGCAAACTCTACTCTAATTGAGCTAATTCAAACTGGTGCAAGATCTTATGTTCAGCAACATTGTGTCCATTTCGTCTTGATTGGTCAACAATTGTAGATGCTAAAGAGTAAACAAAGTCAGAAACAATCGAAAACATCAATTTTGTCAAATTCAAGGGCATATAACTCATGACTTTCTAGTCTGACAAGACTGAAGTTCAAGCTCATCCAAGAAATTATGGTCACCAACATTGTGTCAAAGTTTCGTCTTAATAGGTCAATAATTGTAGATTCTAGAGTGTAAACAAAGTCAAAAACATTCAAAAATGGGAATTTTGTCAAATTCAAGGGCGTATAACTCATGACCTTTTGATCTGATCAATCTGAAAACAAAACTCATACATGATCTTATAGTCCCTAACATTGTGACCAGGTTTTGTCTTGATTGGTCAATATTTGTAGATGTTATCTAAGTGTAAACAAAGTCGATATCAGTAGAAAATGTCAATTTTGTCAAATTCAAGGGCATATAACTCAGGAATTTTTTATCCGATCAATCTGAAAGTCGGACTCACTTGAGATTGTATAGTTCTTAACATTGTGTCAAAGTTTTGTCTAGATTAGTCAATAATTGTAGATTCTAGAGTGTAAACAAAGTCAAAAACATTCAAAAATGGGATTTTTTTCAAATTCAAGGGCGTATAACTCATGACTTATTGATCTGATCAATCTGAAAATCAAACTCATGCAAGATCTTATGGTCCCTAACATTGTCTCAAAGTTTTGTCTTGATTGGTCAATATTTGTAGATGTTAGAGTGAAAACAAAGTTGAAAAAGGTCGAAAATGGCAATTTTTTCAATTTCAAGGGCACATAACTCAAGACCTTCTAATCCGATCTGACTGAAAATCAAACTCATCCGAGATCTTATGGTCACCAACATTGTGTCGAAGTTTTGTCTTGATTGATCAATAATTGTAGATACTAGAGTGTAAATAATGTCAAAACTAGCTATTTTTCGCATTCAAGGGCAGATAACTCCGGACTTTCTGGTTCGATCTGACCCATAATCGAACTCATCCGAGATCTTATGGTCATACATGTTTTGACCTAGTTTGGTCAAGATTGGCTTATATTTGTAGATGCTAGAGTGTTAACACGAAATTGTGGACGGACGGACGGACAGACGGACAGACAGACAGACGGACAGACGGACGACGGACAAAAAGTGACCACAATAGCTCACCTTGAGCACTTCGTGCTCAGGTGAGCTAAAAAGAGAAATCATTTGCATTCCAATGCTAATATAAATTTACCTGAAGGACTCCTAGACCTTCTGCCCTCTCTAGAACTTGACCTTGATGAAGGTCGCAGGATACCTTTCTTGCTGTCAGCGGTGGAAGGTCTCGAGTCTGGCTGGGGCTGTTCTACAGGAGATTGAGCTTTCTTCTCTTCAGATGGGGCGGGGGATTGGGCACCTGAATTATACAGATCATGAAATTACTAAGCATTATATCGTCGCTTTTCTACGAAAACCTCGTATCTGCAGCTTGTTTTAAGCTGCAGATACGTGGTTTTTGCAGAAAAGCAGCGATATGAATTGATTTATAATGTAATGTGATTGTTGCTTATTGCTATTTTGTTTGGTTAGAGGCAAAACACTGGCAAGTACATGTGAAATTCATATAATCTTTTTTATTTTTTTATGCATTCTCTAAAATTTGTGAATTCTACATAATTATGAAATAGTAAAAAGTAGAAATAATAAATAGATGACTGCTAATTTAATATCAACTTTAAAATGTAATCAAATACAATGTATAATTAAACTGGAAATAGGTTGATATGATTTTTTTTCTTTACATTTTCGAAATTATTATCACCAGTATATACTGCATAATTCTTTGAGATAAGAAAAATCTGAATATGTAAATAAACATGCAAAAGAAGTCAGCTAGATATGCGTTCAAGTCTGGTTAAAAAGTTGTAAGTCATGGCATCTATGACGACTGAAAAACCACCGCAAGTACATTAAATATGTATGTATTTACAGTGCTTTTGCAAATTTGCATAAATCAATCAAAGATTTCACAAGGAAGCCCATGAAGCTCTAAAGTCACATTGAGTAGTAGAGTCTAGATTTCCTCTAATATGAAGGAATTGAAAAAGACATGAAGTGAATCTTTTAACAGCCAAAATAGTCTTGCATTAAGAGATTGCGCATAACATTATTATGATTCATAAAGGATGATAGGAAGATAAGAGCTTAAAGAAAAGTAAGAATTTAGATGATTAGGTTTACAACACTTTTGATAGGACTAGAGAATATTTGGTAATTGCTAGGAGAAGTAGTTTATTTGAAAATTTTCAATCTGTTTAAAAAAATATTTTGTTTGTGAGAAAATACATTGTCATAGAAAAGGCTTAGTTGACAAGTTCAATGTCAAGAGATGCACAATATGGTACTAAAATGTAAACATATCTCTAAATCTATACATCAAATAACATGCAACTAGCTTTATCACAGGTAACTTCAAAACACATGCATAGTTTCTAGTTCTTAGAGATAAATATAGGTCAGGATCTGGAAAAAAAGTCCCCCGCAGCATTTGCGACTATTATGTTTTAAGATCAGACTATGTCTAAGAGCAGACTGTTCAGAACCCATGATGCACTCTCATGACTAAACTATTATAAAAACAATCTGGTTCTTGATTAGACTGTTTGTATGCATAGGCTGATCTTGTCCATCAACATCAATGTTATTCTCAAAAGCTGTAAGGGATGACTGTCTTCCAGATCCTGACACAAATAAAAGAGCCTGCATGTGTTCTTAAAATGCATTTTCTACCTACGAAAAAAAAAAAGAGTCATTAAAATTTTACTTCCAATATCATTCTGTAGTTCATTTGAATTTAACCCTTTCCCAAACAAGACCTGGTTTTGACGTCCCTTATAGAATTGACTTTTGAAAACATTGAGACAAAAGAAGAAAGTGCTGAAAATCAGCACTTTCTCCTTTTGTCTCAATATTTTTTCAGTTATTTTGAGCACAAATCCTCTCTCTATCAACCACTATTTTGTCGTCTGCAGCAGCTTTTGAATTGAAACACCCTACAATTTTGTCATTTGGGAAAGGGTTAAACCAGTATCAAATTTTGTTGCTGAAAAAGGATGAAGTATGATGCATTTAGGTCCTAACTGCATGGCTCACTAATAATCATGCTGTTATTACTGGAATAATGATAAATGTAAGACAATTATATTTTGTGAACATCAGGAAATTAGATTTACAGTAGAAGAAATGCTGCTGATCAGCATTTTCTCTTTTTATATCAATGTCTCTACAAAATAACAGGGAGATTTCCTACATGAATTACCTTTATTTCTGTTATCTGGACCAGCCAATTTGGGAAAGTTTTTAGACACAGATGTATCAGTTCTGTGCAACCATGAATATGCATTCAAAAATTATGTTTTCAGGAGAAATGTCCGAAAATACTTCTTAAAAAATAAATTGGGTTTTTACCTCTTAGCAACTGTCTTACATTCACCATTGCCTTAAATCATTAAAGTTCCTTTGGTACTCATGGTTTTCTTTCATAGACAGCAATTTGTCTTGTAATAGGTATTTCTAAAACATCTCAAGTAAGGATAATTAAGTATCTTGCAAATGTGATTTTTAGTATTGATCTGAAAAGCTAAAGATTGCTGTATACTTTCATGCCCTAGATAAGTACTAGGTCCATTTTATCACTAGAAAATGCCACCAAAGGAACTAGAATGATATTCAAGAGAACAGTTACATATAGAGTGGGTGGGGTAATTCTACTAGTAACCTTCATCAACTTCCTCTGGGAATATAACTAGCAAATATAAAAACAGTTGTGCACATTAATACATAAAATTATGCAAGGGTATACACATATTTCTTGTGCTGGTACATGTTTTGGATTACCATTCTATAATGGGAGTGACATTAGGTTTTTGCTTACTGCTTCAAACCAATCAACTCTTTTGAATTGTACCGTTAATATTGTGCATGAGATATATCGTTGGTGGGGGGTCAAAACCTTGTCAAGCTGTAGTTACGAGGTTTTGAACTCCCATCGATGATATGTCACTCGCATTTTAGGATGGTAATTGAGGAAATATTCCTATAAAAGTTAAATAGATGAAAATAAACCAAAAGGTGCAAACTGATATATTGTACAATTCACAGTATTTACATAATGTTGGTTATGAAATAAAGGAAAATGTAATTATACAAATAGTAAAATATAAAGGATTCTTAATATTACTAAAGCATTTTTAATGCTGTAAAGTTAATTAGGCCTTTGGTTATAATTCACACATACACATTTCATTGAAAACTCTATAGTATTAGAAAGAAAACAAGAGTTGTCCCCGGACAATGTAGCTCGCCTATACGAGAGTCTGTCACAAAGCAAGGAGTTCAAGGTCAAGGTCACTAGGTCAAAGGTCATGGTATGAGGTATCGATATGTGAAATATCAAGGCTCTATCTGTATTAGTGCATGAGATATATGCCAGGTTAAAGTTTTTGAAAAGTAGGTCAAATGCCAAGGTCAAGGTCATCAGGTCAAAGATCATGGTCCCAAATGAAAGGCCTTGAGTGGAAGTATCCATGTGTGAAATATCAAGGCTCGATCTCTAATAGTGCCTGAGATAAAGACCAGGTTAAAGTTTTTGGAGATACGACGGGATGGGACGCCACAGGATGGGACACCGACACTAGGGCTGTGACATTAGCTCCCCGTACATAAAGTCCCAGCTCGCTAATTATGCATGTATTATAAAGCCTGATAACAAATAACAATTATTGCATTGCACAATGGTTAATATAACTGGCACATACAACACAGATGCACAATTACACACAAAGCTCAAGTAAATTGACTTGATCATAATTTTCTAGAAATAAGCTTCAATATTACAAAAATTATTCACCAGAAAAAATAATAAACATTTGATTAAAACACCCTTGATTCAATATTTCAGCAAATTTGCCTTTTTCAAAAAGATTGAAATGTTTTTTCAATCTCTTGAAAAGGTCCAATTTGCCAAAATATTGGATTGAGAGTGTTTTATTCAAGTGTCAAGATATTAGTGTTCAGCACATTCATTTATGGCAATGTAATGTATGTTTGGTTACCAGAACAAAGCTGCTATAATTGCATTATGTGCATAATTATATGTTCACCCATAAATTTTGCTTGATCTATAAGGTACAATACAAACTTTTCACTCTAGAAATCTGATTCTAACTTTGCAAGCTATTTTATCTAATGACTTTTATTCAAGGTTAGGGTGGGGTACCAAAATTGTCTAAAACACCGTTTCTAAAGGAACAAATAGTTAATTTTGTATTCTTATAAAATATTCAACTTAAATTGAAAACTAGAATTTGATGTGACCATATCTATAACATGCTTATCTATATTCAATACAGAAATAACCTCTCATCTGAGTTTCAATAAGTACTTATTCAGTCAAGTGAAATATTAAAAATCTCTTGATAATAGCATTTTCTTAAAGAAAGACATTTATGCATTCAAACAAACAATGTTGTATCATTGTAAGGATATGAACATTATTAATCAATTCCATGAGTTTGTTCAATACTGTTATTGCGATACTTTGGTTGGCATCTAGATAATAAATTATCTTCTGTCTTTGAGCAAAAATATGTTGATATTACTTAAATATCTTTTCATTGTTTTCCTCAGAATGACAAATATTTGTTAATAACTCAAGCTAGCTTCGTTAACTAAATCTGCACACTAAGTTCTCAGCTCTCAAACTACATATAAATTACGTTTTCCTTTCTTTGATCCCTTTCCTCCCTTTTTCTTCTCACTCTCCCCTGAACCCGGGCGCTGCTTCTTTTTCTTCTTCTTGTCGGACATGGAAGATGGTGGGTCAGGACGGGGAGCAGGGGGAGGAGTTAAAGGAATGGGCGTGTCTGCCAGATCTGATGTGGGTGTGTCACTTGGCAGAGAATTAAACAGATCTGACTCTGCCCCTAGTATTCAAATAATAATTCATAAATAGAATTAATACAAGTACATACTAGGTTGTTTTACCTTAAAATTTAACAACATGCAAATCAATACAATTATTAATAATCTGTTTAACAATTGACCAATTACCAAACATTAATGACCTTTTCATAAAAGGTTTAGAGGAGAATTATTCTAAGTACATATAAATTTATATATGCTCTTTCAATAGATTTGACCTGAACACTTGATATGAACTGATTTTAGCAGAATTATGGAAAACACTGCCGAAAAAGAAAAAAAAAACTGCATGAAATTAGCCCTTTCTCCATTTTTCAGAAGTATTTTCAAATTCATACAATTTAAATTACATTGATATCCACATTTTCTGTATTCTATTTCAATATTGACCTACAATTTTCTCATTTGGTAATGGGTCAAATATACAAAAGAAACAAGGAATGTGCTTGATACATGAAGGAAAGTGCAAAATACAGATAAGCACAAGAAATGAAAAAGAATTAGATGAGTATGTGTGAAGATGAATGCATTAACCATGATAAACCAAGCAAGATCTGGTTTTGATAGACCTAATAGAAAGTGCTTGGGAAAATAATGAGATAAAAGAAGAAAATGCTGATAACCAGTATTTTCTACTTTTGTCTCATATGGGGGGTGTCTATATTGTTAACAAACTGTATCAATATCAACATCCATTTTGTCGTATGCAGCTGCTCTCAAATAAGACTTCCACAATTTTTTCGTGTTACATTGTTAACATTTATTACATGTCCAAACCTATTGGAGCGTCTTGGTAAATATTTGATGGTGGAACGTAGAGTAATGCCGACATTGCATGAATCTTGTGGTGGACTTACTGTACTATATACAGAATATAAGCATTGTAGTAGATGACCCGCAAGAGTGTGGAAAGCATTAAAGCAAAAGCTCAGAAAAGCTTCATTGGTAAATAATTGATTAATATACAGATGCGTCCTCAAAGTAAGACCTAATATCATAAGTGTTGCCCTAGAAGAAATTTTGTTTGAAGATATATCATATGAAGAAAAAGAGAGAGTAAAAGATGCAATAAATGTTGTGAGGAAAATTGATTAGATAAACAATGGAACATGAGACTTTTGTCAAGGATGGAATAATACAAAAACAAAACAAAAGAAGTATATTTTAGGAGAGGGCAGATACATATAGTAGCTTTTCAACAAAAAACTTGTAACTGCAGCTTGTTTTAAGCTGCAGTTATGCAGCTTGTTTTAAGCTGCAGTTATGATGTTTTCGTTGAAAAGCAGCGATACAGAATGAGATACTAAAGCTACTACAGTCAAGACAATAGATAGCTGTACCTTTCTTTGTTGTAGTTGTTGTTTTATTGGCTGATTAAACAATTAAATAATAAAATTGTAATGGAAATACACCAAACAATGCAATGAATAAAGGTTGCAATTAAAATGAAGCGAAAGTCAGAATAGTTCTTAAATTCACTGTAAAGTAGAATGTATATCTATTTTTATTTACTTTTAAAGTCTCTTGCAGTAAAAGTGTTCAGCATATTTTTTTTCAATGTAACTAATTAGAAAACAGCAATCTTTTTACAAACTTTCAGTGGCAAATATTCAATCTAAAACAGATTCTAAGAATTTGAAACAACCTTTCTGTTTGGTTCAACTCTGACGGAAGCAATTTCATCACCGGATTGAATGATTCACAAGTTTTCAAATTTTTTGTTTCATGTTTCACTTAAATTACTACTCCATTACTGCACAGTGACACCTTTTGACGCCCTACAAGAAAATGACAAGCAATTTCTTCATTTCCCACAATGTTTTCTACCCCAAAAGACAAAAAAAAATTTTATAAAATTTCATTCACTTGAAATTTTCTTCTGCATCATCTTTGAATTTGGACCACCCTAAAATTTTGTTGTTTGGTAATGGTTTGATTCACAAGTTTTCACATTTTTTGTTTTATATTTCACTTAATGATTCACAAGTTTTCACATTTTTGTTTCATGTTTCACATAATTCTTCACATACCTGATCTTTCATCCGACACAGGGCTCATCCTGACATCCTCTTTCAGATGTTTAGGGATCATGCCCCTGAAGAACGGATAGGGGTCGTCCCAGGGTATGGCGGAATGTTCAAGACCCTCAATGTCCCTTGTAATGATGAAGCCATTGGCATCTGTGGTTGATAGGTCCATCGACTCAAACACAAACTGTTTGAAGGCTCTGTCAATCTCTGTATGGTGAAATAATAAAATGAGCCAGGATATGGAAAAGGTTAATTAGGGTTTTTGAGCCAAACATGGTTCAAGATCAGCCTGCGTATACACGCAGTCTGATCATGAACCATATTAGTCTCAAATAGCTTCTAAGTGACCAGTAGTCACTGTAAGACAGCAGCATGGATCCCAGTCGGACTGCAGTTAAGCAAAATTTCAGCTGAGGAATTTTCTAAATCATACATTTTTTTATATAGGCATGAACTTTTTGCTGAAACATACTGGGCTTATATCTTAAATGTTTATATCGATAATTCGTCAGCGTTGTAATATTGTAATATTTATGTGTTTAGGGATCATGCCCCTGAAGAAGGGATAGGGATCGTCCCAGGGTATGGCGGAATGTTCAAGACCCTCAATGTCCCTTGTAATGATGAAGCCGTTCGCATCTGTGGTTGACAAGTCCATTGACTCAAACACAAACTGTTTGAAGGCTCTGTCAATCTCTGCATGAAAAAACAAATTAAATGAGCCAGGATCTGGAAGAAGGTCCATAAGGCTTTTGAGCCCAACATGGTTCAAGATAAGCCTGCGTATACACGCAGTCTGATCATGAACCATGTTAGTCTCAAATAGCTTCTAAGTGACCAGTAGTCACTGTAAGATAGCAGCATGGATCCCAGTCGGACTACAGTTAGGCAAAAATTCTAGCTGGAGAATTTTCCAAATCGTACATTTTTTTTATATAGGCATGAACTTTTTGCTGAAACATACTGGGCTTATATCTTAAATGTTTATATCGATAATTCGTCGATGTTGTAATATTGTAATATTTAGGTGTTTAGGGATCATGCCCCAGAAGAATGGATAGGGATCGTCCCAAGGGATGGCCGAATGTTCAAGACCCTCAATGTCCCTTGTAATGATGAAGCCATTCGCATCTGTGGTTGACAAGTCCATTGACTCAAACACAAACTGTTTGAAGGCTCTGTCAATCTCTGTATGGAAAAATAATTACATGAGCAAGGATCTGGAAAAAAGGTCCCTTAAGGCTTTTGAGCCAAACATGGTTCAAGATCAGCCTGCGTATACACGCAGTCTGATCATGAACCATGTTAGTCTCCAATAGCTTATATGTGACCAGTAGTCACCGTAAGACAGCAGCATGGATCCCAGTCGGACTGCAGTTAGGCAAAAATTCCATCTGGAGAATTTTCCAAATCGTACATTTTTTTCATATAGGCATGAACTTTTTATTGAAACATACTGGGCTTATATCTTAAATGTTTATATTGATAATTCGTCGATGTTGTAATATTGTAATATTTATGTGTTTAGGGATCATGCCCCTGAAGAATGGATAGGGATCGTCCCAAGGGATGGCCGAATGTTCAAGCCCCTCAATGTCCCTTGTAATGATGAAACCGTTGGCGTCAGTGGTTGATAGGTCCATTGACTCAAACACAAACTGTTTGAAGGCTCTGTCAATCTCTGTATGGTGAAATAATAAAATGAGCCAGGATATGGAAAAAGGTTAATTAGGGTTTTTGAGCCAAACATGGTTCAAGATCAGCCTGCGTATACACGCAGTCTGATCATGAACCATGTTAGTCTCCAATAGCTTCTAAGTGACCAGTAGTCACTGTAAGACAGCAGCATGGATCCCAGTCGGACTGCAGTTACGCAAAAATTCTAGCTGGAGAATTTTCCAAATCGTACATTTTTTTTCATATAGGCATGAACTTTTTGCTGAAACATACTGGGCTTATATCTTAGATGTTTATTTTGATAATTCGTCAGCGTTGTAATATTGTAATATTTAGGTGTTTAGGGATCATGCCCCTGAAGAATGGATAGGGGTCATCCCAGGGTATGGCGGAATGTTCAAGACCCTCAATGTCCCTTGTAATGATGAAGCCATTCGCATCTGTGGTCGATAGGTCCATCGACTCAAACACAAACTGTTTGAAGGCTCTGTCAATCTCTGTATGGAAGAACAATTAAATGCATAGGTTGGTAAATTTGAAATACAAACTATTCATGCCCATCTGATAATGGTCACAAAAGCTTTTGATTTTACAGCAAACAATTTATGATATTTTTAACAAATGAACAATAAAACAAATTATTGGAACTGTTCATTTTATGGCATCCTGCAAGTTTTATTATTCATCATCCATGTTGATATAATTCTATTTAACATAATCCTCTATTCATCAATTAAGACAAAAAAAGTTTTTGAGCGTGACGATGATAGATAAAAACAAAAATTAAGTACATGTATCAAGAAGTTGCAGTCCAGATAAATCTGTACAATTAATCTTATTACTGTACACCAAACTTTAGTAAATCTCATAGGATTACAAATGCTTTGGGGGAATTTATTTGAGCCAGGATCTGGAAAAACGTCCTTTAAGGCTTTAGAGCCAAAACATGGTTCCAGATCAGCCTATGTATACACCCAGTCAGAACCATGTTGTTCTCTTATAACTTCTTCATGACCAGCAGCAACTGAGAGAGCAACAATGATACCAGTCTGCACCTAGACACAGGCTGATCTGGAAGCATGGCTGTCTCAAATGCCATAAGGGACGTTTTTCCAGATCCCCGCTCATTTATTCATATATGAGTACCTGATTGTGACAGCCCATCCGTTGCAGCAAAATGTATCAGCTCCTGTAGTCTGGCAGCCCTCTCTCTCGCCACCGAAGATGTCGGCCGCGGAAATTCCAACATCGCATTCACCTTCAGCCTTTTTAACATCTCCAGCTCGGTTTTCTCTGGATCAAAGTTGTACTGTGTTTTGAGGTGATGTGTTCTCTGTGTGATCTCGTCATGGGGATTCATCAACAAGGGTTGTTTGAGCTCCTCTGGTGGTCTTTCTGGTAGACTTAACACTTGAGCTAGAGCCTGAGAGAGATATGATTGTATAGTATGAAAGATAGAACCCAGAGAAATTTTGAACATTTATGTACAGATCATGTGTAATGATGATATGTAAAAAGTCTAATTCATGTTAAGGAATATTCTGTCAAAGTTTCATCGAAATTAAACACATATACGAGGGGCGTTCAATTAAAAGTGGTACTAATGGGCCACCATACCTCACGGTTCTATAGAACTAGGGATGCTTGTGGATATTTGACGGGAAAGTTACTTTCTATACTTGGGCAAAATTTGAGGCAAATTCGTTCACTCTTTCAAAAGTTATTGAACTTTTAAGTTGGTTCAGTCATATACACTGGCTATTGCGATGTGCGTATAATGGAAAACGAACTGAAGAAGGATTTACGGGTCTACATTAAAAGTAGCATAGGCTTTGACATATCTGCATCACGTGTATATAATGGACTGTATTAGATTCGTGGACATTCGAACGTTGAATATACGTCAGTTTTTAGGAAGATAATGAAAATTAGAATTGGTAAAACTGACCTGAATGATGACCCCCTCTCAGGCAACCCAGGTAGAGCTAGTACCAAAACAAATGTTCGTGTAGATTCCGACATGACCGAACAAGACGCATGGTTCAATGTGCAAGAAAAAGTAGATGAAGTTTGTTTTTCATCGGGGGCATGTTATACGATTTTGACGAAAGGGTTGAAACGCAGACTGGTTTATGCGCACTTGGTCCCCCACCTGCTGCATAAAGGACAGAGAGCCACCCGTGTAAAGATGGCATAATATATTTTGAAATAATGCAATAAATGCAACCAATGTGGGCTTTCTGAGCTTCACACATATGATTGAACAATAATCTACTATAATGAGCACCAATGGCTTGTCATTAACAAGCAATGGTTGCGAAAAGATCAGGCAAATTAAGGTCTGTAATAGCCAAAAAATTAAAAGCGCGGCAAAAGTTTTTTACGCGGTAATTTTCAAATGTACCGGATGTATTGTTCAAATTACTGTTTCAAATAGTTCCACTATCGCCGGTCATTCATACAAGAAATGTATGTCGGCGAAAGTAAAGAAATATCACGAAAAGAGCAGGTCTATGACCGACTAAAGAGGCATGTGCAAAATTCATGACAACTGAGCTGTCCACAGGTGTTCTCTTGTCCAAGACTTCCTGGAAGAGACACATGCTGCACAGTGTCTTAATCCACCCTATAGCCGAGCTTAAGCCCTTTTGGCTTTTTTGTGTTCCCCATGATGACAAAAAAAGCCTCTGGTCGTCGGTATAGGCTTTCATGTTCAATATGCAGTGCAATTTACCAGTGTCTGCGGGGTGTTCCAAAAGAGGCCCATTTATTGGCATATAAGTAATGGATCTCAAACTTTTAGAAGTGTGTGGTTGTCAAAGAGGATTACTTCGAAGGATTGAATAAACTTAAAATTTAATTTCGACATAACTATGGCTTATAGAACCCCAGTTCCAAAATTAATTGAGCGCCCCTCGTATAAGAGAAGAAGTCACAAAAAATTGACATGTGAATGCACAAAATAGATAAAGTCAACATATGATACTGATTGATTTGGGTATAGTGCCTCTTTCAACTGCTACAGTCATATTGCCATGGCTGGAGCATCTAACCGTGGATACCTGTTGTTTCTTATACCAGTTCTACAAAAACATCATTATTGAGCCTCCAGCTTCTCGTCCACATAGGTAAATGATTATCAAACCATTAGTCGGAGACAAATTTGTCAGAAAGGATGCTTCCCGTTGCCAGGGATCGAAGGCAGGAGTCTGGTGTGTTACCAACTGTGGCATGGTTGTGACAAAAGTATGATACAGCAGCATATATAAAATCATATCAATTGTTTAGTGCAAAACTTTTGAAAGAGCGTATAAAATTGTATGCAACTAGGTAACTTACATTGTGTTCATCCTCTGTGAGTGCCAGTTTAAATGCTAGAGAACTGAGATGATTGGCCAGATCGTTGTTTAGACCATCTTGTCTTTTTGGCGGCTGTTGTTCACTGGGAGGTTCCTTGTTTTCTATTGTTGCATTTACCTACAAAATAAACAAGGGTCATAGAATTCACACAATAAGCAGGGAATATGGCACTTGTTGATTAGCTAGACTTCTTTTGGTGTCAACAAGTGTTTAAATCTAAATTCCAAGATATTAGTTTCAGCATCCTGGACAAAGAACATTCTGGCTTTGACTGAGAGGTAAACATGGCTTAATTTTGTGATCATGATTAAAAGTCTAAATTCCGACATTATGACTATGTGAATCTCATTAGTGTTGGACTACCACCTTAAATAAAACATTTAAATACCTGTTCCAGCATACAGTGCATAATAAGTGGCACACTAGCACTCTCTTGTGGTACACTATTCATCAGATCATTGTAGTACCTCATGTCTACTTGTGGCGTCTCCATTTGGTCATGCATGTTTATCATACAAATAAGCAACAAGAGCTTCGCAGAGCGGCGCATATACGCCCGAGAGGGGCTTGTCAGTAAAATTGGCCATTTTTTTCAAATCAGGGGTAGATAATTCAAGAACGAAAAGAGTTATCTGAATTCTGTAAGCGGTGTGCACAACTAGACACCATGGAGAATCATTGTGGCAAGTTTGATCAAATTCCGATGAAAACTGTAGGAGGAGTTGCGCACACAAGAAATTGCTAACAGACGGACAGACCGACAGACGGACGACCGGGGCCATAACATAATACGACCCTTCGGGCGTATAAAAAGTTATCATACCTGTTCTAGCATACAGTGCATAATAAGTGGCACACTAGCGCTCTCTTGTGGTACACTATTCATCAGGTCATTGTAGTATCTCATGTCTACTTGTGGCGTCTCCATTTGGTCATGCATGTTTATCACACAAATAAGCAAAAAGATATCATACCTGTTCTAGCATACAGTGCATAATAAGTGGCACACTAGCGCTCTCTTGTGGTACACTATTCATCAGATCATTGTAGTATCTCATGTCTACTTGTGGCGTTTCCATCTGGTCACCCAGATTTAAGGACAGGGCACTGCCGGCTTGTTGTCCTGCAGGTGTGGGTGCCCCCGACACTGGGCCAGATTTGTCACCTTCTGAAAAATAAATTGTGAAAGAAAAATAATTTAATGCTTTTCTTGTAACTTCTTAAAACAAAAGTTGAATTAACCGTTTATTTTTTTTATATGGAAATATGCAATCTCATGTATACTTCATTGAAACATAAATTTTGTAAAGATAACTTCTTCTCTACTTTGGCTATTCTTTTTATGACCTTTTCTCATAATTGAACTATAATTTGGCAAACAGAAAACAACACATTAATTTTCAAAATGTGTATGTCATTTATTATTAAATTTCTGCCAATAATAAAAACTGTTGAAACCTTTCCTTTAACAAGACTTTTGCCTCAACAATTTCCATGCTGTATAATGGACAAATCTGATCTTCATCGGCATCAATGCTGTCTTCTGCATTGGCTCTTCAATGTAAACAGTCAACAATTTTGACATTTTAGAAAGGGTTAAATTATTTCTTACCTCCCCCTGGTGGGGCTGTGGACGTGGGGGTTCCATACACTGGGACTTGCATCAGTTTGAGGCTGTCTAGATAGTTGAGCCATTGTCTCTTACAATCCAGCAAGTCATACATCATGCAGGCTATGTCTTCAAACAGGGTAACTCCAAACTGAGCCTGCAAGGAGCAACAATGCTATGTCATGGGTTTAACTCTTTCGCTGCCAATGTCGCCTTTTGGCCACCTATTACAAGACTGCCAATGTCGCCTTTTGGCGACTTCAAAACAATACCTTAATTAGGTCATTCAAGGTCAAGGTCAGGGTCATCTGATCAAACTGCCTGATAAAAAGTATGCTATTCAACAAATTAGTTTATGTACAATCATTCCTGAAGGTTTCAGGTTAAAATTCATCAAATAATAATTTTACTATATTATAAACTGATAAGCCCTGTTATGAAGTTTAAAAAAATTGGCACTGGAAATAGCACAATTCCAGGAAATTTGGCAGCGAAAGAGTTAATCACAAATATGTTTTGATATATTTTCCTTACTTTTGTCAAACACACTCAATAATAAATATTTTTCTTAAATTTTCATTTTAATACCTTATTCCCCTTATTGAATGACCTACAAAAAGCCTGCCTTACTCTAGAATTTAATTCAAAATTCATGAAAAATGACATAGAAAATATATCGCTTCATGCCAAAGAAAATGTTTCAAAACATTCTAGGCCCACTTTAGAATTACTCTTCTGCTAAGTCATTGAAATAAATAACTTAAGCAAATACCAAGTTAGCACATACCACTGCTAACTGAAAGAGTTCTTTTGTTATCCAGAAACAGTCTATTAATCAAGCCGCAAATTATGCTCAGTCCGGAGCTAAAGAGAAGAGGGGCTTTTCAAAATTGAATTATTTCATTTGCTGGCCATCAAACCCTATGTTTTGGGTACACAATTAAATTGTCTTATTGAGTCAATTCAAATGAATACCCACAACATAGAGTTTGAAATTTTAGGTAACAAATTTAGAATGCCTTAACCCCTCTTATAGTGTTGCTTTTCAACAAACAAGAGGTCCAAGAGGGCCTGAATCGCTCCACTGGCTAAAGTAAAAGAATTATCTCATGATTTCCTGTAAGCCTCACACTGCCAAATCTTGAAAAGGGTCACCAAAGGAACATTTCTGCCAAGTTTTGTCTGAATTAGCCCATTGGCTTATTTTTAAAGAATTATTTCATGGTTTGTCCAATTCTTATAAGCCCCATAATGCCAGGCCCACATTAATGGACTAATCAAAATTTCGCAAACAAATTAAGTAAAGGGCTACCCAAAGAACATTACTACCAGAATTGGCCTACTTTGGCCCATTGGTTGATTTATAAAGAATTGTTTTGTGATTTCTTTGAATAATATAGGTAAATAGTCACTCAAGGAACATTTCTGCCAAGTTTGGTCAAAATTGGCTAAATGGTTGATTTTTAAAGAATCTAATTGCGATTTTTCCAAGTCTGATAAACCACGCCCACTTTTATAAACCAATCAAAATTCTTTGAACAATTTAAGTAAAGGGTCACCCAAGGAACATTTCTACAAAGTTTGGTCAAAATTGGCCCACTGGTTAAAGAGGAGAAGATTTTTAAAGAATTATTTTGTGATTTCTCTAAGTCTGATAAGCCCCGCCCTGCCAAGCCCATATTTAGGGACCAATCAGAATTTCACAAACAATTTAAGTAAAGAGTCACCAAAGGTACATTTCTGCCAAGTTTGGTCAAAATTGGCCAAATGGTTGATTTTTAAAGAATAAAATTGTGATTTTTCTAAGTCTGATAAGCCCCGCCCTGCCACGCCCACATTTATGGACCAATCAAAATTCTTTGAACAATTTAAGGAAAGGGTCACCCAAAGAACATTTCTGCAAAGTTTGGCCAAGATTGTCCCACTGATTTGAGGGAAGAAGATTTCTAAAGAAAAAGTTAACACACGCATGGACGGATGAACGACAGACACAACACCATGACAATAGCTCGCTGGCCTTCGGCCAGTGGAGCTAAAAACTGGTAACTGCAGCTTAAAAAGCATCAATATGTAGCTCAAGCTTACCCTCTGTTCTGCCTCTTCGTAGTTTTCTGGTACAAGTAGATTCTTCACTTCATAGTCTTTCTTGGCTATATCATGAAGCTTGGCTTGCTTTTGTAAGAGTGGACCTAGATCTCTCCAGAACAGCTTGAGTTCTCTCTGTAAAGCCTCTTTCTCTTCTCTTGCCTGTTCTTCAAGAGCTGTAATAAAAGGGAAAAAGAAATGAGTCCAGGGGCTGTATTCAACAACAATTTAAGATAGACTAAATAGTCTTAATCTAAATTACATTTCAAGCCACTTGTTTGGTTGAGACATACATGTACGTCTCAGCCATTAGGATGGTTTGCAGTGTAATTTAACAGACGTAATTGAAATAAGACCGGTTGGAGAATACCATCCCAGATCTGGGAAAAGGTACCCTATGATATTTGAGACCAACACCGATACAGATCAGACTGTGCATACACACAGTCTGATCAAGATTCATATTGTTTCCTAAAAGTTTTTTTTGATTAGCTATATCAACTTTAAAATAGGACAATGGAAACTTACTAGAATGCATTTGAGCCAAGGCTGATCTGGAAACATATGTTTTTCTAAAATGGCATAAGGGACCTTCTTCCAGCTCTCATCTCAAATGTAATTTACTATGTAGAATTATACCTTATTATAAAGAACAAAAGCTGTTTTTTTTAACAAGAAGGTACTCTTCACAGAAATAAGCATTGTTTGACATATATGATAGAATCGTCAACTTAAAATTTGAACCACTAATTAACAAAATATAAGAGAAAAGTAAGCAACAGTAACTGTTGTTCACAAGTGGTTTTATTTATGACTTCAAAATAAGACAGGTCTCTTTTCGTTCCATATCATGATGATCTAACTTAGACAATTGATGGTATAATGTGCAAAGAATTTGTCCTTGCTGAATTTCTTTGTATTAAAAGGCTGTAAAGAACATGAACGGCAAAAATAAATTAACATGAAAGAAAGTAAAAAGACATAAGACAGGGGTAAAATGAAAAACAAAATAAAAGAGGATACCAACACCTAGAATAAAAGTTAATCTTTATGGTTAAATTAGTTCTTTTATCAATTCTGCCCTCCATATATTTACAAAATAGTAGTCAAAGTATACATAAAATGTATATAAATACACAAAATAAATTTTGATTGATATGCTCTTTTTTTTAATAAAAATATATCCAATTCAAATCATTTTTTACACAAACTTTCCCATCAGTTAATGATACAGACCCTTTCCCACACATGGTCATGGTCAGAAAGTATAATCATACAGATATCAATTAGATGGCTTACTCTTTTTTAGTAATTCACCAATTCCAAATATAACAAGGTCTTTTGCAAAAGAATTATGTTACATAACATCAACTTCCTTATTCAGTTTCAATACATTTATACAGAAGCCCTTTTTACCCAAACACTGATTTACACAACAACTTACGCAATGACTGAATTGATTGTAAAGAAGAAGTAAGTTGGGAAGTAAGTCTAGAGATCTTAGACGTGGAAAAGGAAGATCTCTTAGTTGTCGATGTGTTCAGGGAAACTAAAAATAATAGATAATGTATAAAGAATGTTTACCAACAAGAAATAACAAAAATGCTGCATCAAAATTTAAAAGAAAAATGTAAATAGAGATTTAGCGCCTGATCCTCAATTCTTCTTTTTAAAAGTGCTCAACTTAAAAAAATATGACTTTTTAGCTCACCTGAGCACGAATGTGCTCATGGTGAGCTATTGTGATACCGCTGTGTCCGGCGTCCGTCGTCCGGCGTCCGGCGTCCGTCGTCCGTCGTCCGTCGTCCGTCAAACTTTGCCTTGTGTGCACTCTAGAGGCCACATTTTTTGCCCAATCAACCTGAAATTTGCTCAGAATGATTGTCTTGATGAAATCTCGGACAAGTTCGAAATTGGGTCATCTGGGGTCAAAAACTAGGTCACGGGGTCAAATCTTAGAAAAACCTTGTGTGCACTCTAGAGGCCACATTTTTTGCCCAATCAACCTGAAATTTGCTCAGAATGATTGTCTTGATAAAATCGCGGACAAGTTTGAAATTGGGTCATCTGGGGTCAAAAACTAGGTCACGGGGTCAAATCTTAGAAAAACCTTGTGTGCACTATAGAGGTCACATTTTTTGCCCAATCAATCTGAAATTTGCTCAGAATGATTGTCTTGATGAAATCTCGGACAAGTTCGAAATTGGGTCATCTGGGGTCAAAAACTAGGTCACGGGGTCAAATCTTAGAAAAACCTTGTGTGCACTCTAGAGGCCACATTTTTTGCCCAATCAACTTAAAATTTGCTCAGAATAATTGTCTTGATAAAATCTCGAACAAGTTTGAAATTGGGTCATCTTGGGTCAAAAACTAGGTCACTGGGTCAAATCTTAGAAAAACCTTGTGTGCACTATAGAGGTCACATTTTTTGCCCTATCAACCTGAAATTTGCTCAGAATGATTGTTTTGGTGAAATCTTGTACAAGTTTGAAATTGGGTCATCTGGGGTCAAAAACTAGGTCACGGGGTCAAATCTTAGAAAAACCTTGTGTGCACTCTAGAGGCCACATTTTTTGCCCAATCAACCTGAAAATTGATCAGAATTATTGTCTGGATAAAATCTTGGACAATTTCGAAATTGGGTCATCTGGGGTCAAAAACTAGGTCACGGGGTCAAATCTTAGAAAAACCTTGTGTGCACTCTAGAGGCCCCATCTTTTGCCCAATCAACCTGAAATTTGCTCAGAATGATTGTCTTGATGAAAGCTCGGACAAGTTTGAAATTGGGTCATCTGGGGTCAAAAACTAGGTCACGGGGTCAAATCTTAGAAAAACCTTGTGTGCACTCTAGAGGCCACATTTTTTGCCCAATCAACCTGAAAATTGCTCAGAATGATTGACTTGATAAAATCTCGCACAAGTTTGATATAGGGTCATCTGGGGTCTAAAACTAGGTCACAGGGTCAAATCTTAGAAAAACCTTGTGTGCACTCTAGAGGCCACATTTTTTGCCCAATCAACCTGAAAATTGCTTAGAATGATTGGCTTGATAAAATCTCGCACAATTTTGAAATTGGGTCATACGGGGTGAAAAACTAGGTCATGGGGTCAAATCTTAGAAAAACCTTGTGTGCACCCTAGAGGCCACATTTTTTGCCCAATCAACCTGAAAATTGCTCAGAATGATTGTCTTGGTGAAATCTCGGACAAGTTTGAAATTGGGTCATCTGGAGTCAAAAACTAGGTCACGGGGTCAAATCTTAGAAAAACCTTGTGTGCACTCTAGAGGCCACATTTTTTACCCAATCACCCTGAAAATTGATCAGAATGATTGTCTTGATCAATTTTCAGACAAGATTGAAATTGGGTCATCTGGGGTCATAAACTAGGTCATGAGGTAAAATCTTTGTAAAACCTTGTGTGCACTCTAGAGGCCACATTCTTTGCCCAATCAACCTGAAAATTGATCAGAATGATTGTCTTGATCAATTCTAGGTCACGAGGTCAAATCTTAGATAAACCTTGTGTGCACCCTAGAGGTCACATTCTTTGTCCAATCAACCTGAAAATTGGTTTACAAAAAAAGTTATTATATCAGGTGAGCGCTTCAGGGCCAATGGCCCTCTTGTTTGAATAGTCTGATTGCATACATTGAGAATACGTATATATATGTGTAGTTTTACCAGGATAAATAAGTTTTATAGGTTTTGGTCTGTCTAGTCTATATTTCAGCACATTAGATAATTTACAGTGAAAATTTATATCAGCTAGAGAGGGACAAAAGAATTTCTCTAGAATAATAGAATCTAATTGGATATAATGTAGAAAAAAAAGAAATGATAAAATAAGACAGAGAGAAAATAAATCTACGCTTTAGCACCAAGAAAGTTAAAATGTTGATTATTTGTGTGACGGAAACAATATTATGGTTGATTCATCTTATTTCAAAGTATACAGATACTTATTGAGTATGAAATATGATATTTTACAAACATGCATGAAGTTGTATGATCTTTACTTTATAAGCAATAGCTTATATAATCAACCGCATACCTCACTCTAATTCTATTGTCTAGGCAATCTGCAGAGATGCTATTACTAGCATGCACAATAAATGATTTTTTTGTCCCATTCATCAATAATAAATTCTTAAAGAATGGTTCTGGTTTGGTTTAAAAAAACAAACAAAAAAAAAACAAGATGTATTTGTGAAACAAGAATGCCCCTGAAATAGCCATTTTTCTAAAATGTTTATTTTTTGAGTAAAGAGTTCATAAGGGTTAATGGATGACCTTGAGGAATGTCATATTGCATGGAACAGATAGCTATTATTGAAAGGAAGTTACATACCAAATTTGAGCTTTGTATGTCAAATACTTTTGGAGAAAAGGCAAAATGTAAAGTTTTTGGACAGACAGACAGATGGACAGACGGACGGACATGTGTAAAACAAAATGCCCCCGATCTTTCAATACAGGGCATAAAGTTTTTGGTGTGAAATATCTAGCACATGAAAGGCTTTCATAATTTAGCACCACTGCAGTGAAATCAGCTACTCTTAAAATTATTTAATATCATGACAAGAAAATGCAACCAAAACTGTAATACACAAATTACAAAAAAAAAAAAAAAAAAATTCAAAAACATTACATTTCAAGACTTAAGTAAAAAAGGCATTTTTACAGTTGTCAGTTAAAATAGAAGAATAAGGTTTAGAATCAAAAATAATAAAAATCTCTTAATCTAGCAAGATAAATATAAAATGTATAAGACACTACATGGATACCTTTGAGGTCTTCTTTTGTTTTCTTAGGACCTTTAACTGAATTAAGATCAGAAATGAAATGAAACAATCAAAATCACTATTAAGTTACATGCACAAGGAGAAGATAGTTAATAGATAATTTAGAATCAGGCTCCCCAATGAAAAGATTGAGCTAAAGTATTTCCTTTATCAAGTCAGCAAGACACGTAAGAACAGTATAGCAGCAGGCAAGTTTTAATGTAGAATGCAAGAAAATGATTTCAAATCAGTTCCAAATGCCACCTGCTTTTAACCCCAATTTAATACCTCCATCCGATAAACTGTCTGTACATGAATAACAAAAACAAACAGGAGTTTAAACATGTGTACAACAATATCATGGGCAGTCCACTGAAGAATCATTAAATGACTATATTTTAGAAATCATGTATTAATATTCACTATTGCAAAAATGGACAAACAAACATATGGATTGACTAATCATTCAATACCTATATTTTCTATTTTTTCTTATATACCACTATGTAATTTAAGCATGTAACATGATGCATTGATGAAATTAAAACAGCTACTACAATTTTTTCTAGCATTTAAACAAATATTATATATCTAAAATTAAAGTAATAAGAATCAAATGTCAAATCAATTGTCATTTTACCCAGTAGGATTTTTATCTGAGGTAATAAAAATGTTCTAAAAATGTAAAAGCATATTTATGATAGAACTGAGTTTTGTATAGTTTAAATCAATATCAGTAAAGATAACATGGTATATAATAAACTTTTGAATAACTAACAAACGATAACTTTAGCCATGCTATTCAAAAGCAAACCTTACATAGAAGAGCAGCCTTTTTCTTTGCTAAAGAAAACAATATCAATATGTTAGATAAAATATTGAAAATCATAACAAAAAACAAATAAAGCAGTAAATGCAAGAAAAAGACAACAGTAATGATTTAACCATAATCAAGGACATAGTTCCACAACATACTTATAGTTAAACCTTAGTTATCTTTTATACAATGGCTTAACCCAGGTCTTATTCTAAATTGCTGATATAAAAACTTTCATAAAAAAATTCAGTTTTATAGTTTCTTTGAGAAGAAAGTTACCAGACATATGTTAAATATACTGCATAACACTCGACCTAATTTTTCATGAATTAATTAACCCTTTCCCAAACAGCAAAATTTTAGGGTGAGCCACTTCCAAAAAAGCCACAAATACCTAAATGGATGTTATTAACGATAGAATTTGTGTAAAATGTGGCATTGAAAATATTGAGACAAAAGGAGAAACTGCTGGTTATCAGCAGTTTCTTCTTTTGCCTCAATGTTTTCCCAAGCCTTTTCTATTAGGGACGTCAAAACCAGGTCTTGTTTGGGAAAGGGTTAAGGGACTATCATTAAAATAACAATACGGAAATATAGAAATACGAAGATTTCAGATTCTGATTATATGAACTAGACTATAACAAACATTTTTATCCTTTACCGTTTCCCAAACAAGACCTGGTTTTGGAGTCCCTAACAGACAAGGCTTGCGAAAACATTGAAACAAAAGAAGAAACTGCTGATAACCAGCAGTTTCTCCTTTTGTCTCCATATTTTCTGTGACATATTTTACACAAATCCTATCTTTGATAACATCCATTTTGTCATTTGTGGCAATTTTTGAAAAGGGTCACCCTAAAATATTGTCGTTTGGGAAAGAGTTAAGCAAACTAAAACTTACTTTCACACAAGGTAGATATAACAGGGCCCGTATTCACCAACGTTTCTAAATTGATTTTCTAAAGTAGAATTACACACCAACCAACCACAGTGGCCGAGACTTTTGACTTATTTCATCTCGGTCACTCTGATTGGTTGTAATGTAATTTTACTTTAGAAAATCAATTTAGAAACATTGGTGAATACAGGCCCAGGTGAACAAAACTAAGTGATACTGTTGTGAACGGTGTGTGGTTAAAGGCTACAGTGAAATTTTTTTAAGAGCTGGGATCTGGGAAAGGGCTTTCATGATATTGAGACCACATAGGAACCATACCAGCCATTACTTACATGAAGGTTTGATTAAAGCCTCTCTTACAACCTGTTGTGCTTATTATTTATATACAACCATATTAATCATATGTCTCCAGAGATTATTTAAACTCTCTAAAGGCACATGATTTATAAGGAAGATGCAAAATGGTCGTAGCGAAGGATTGTCTGGTCAAATCTTTGCTACGTCCATTCTGTGTCGTGTTTGCATCAACCAATGAAGTACTTTGTTTGTGCATGCAAAACACGACTAGGCCTTAATTTTAGTCGCAGACCGCTCTCAGGAGCAAATACAATGGGTTGTCAGAGAGGCTTAAGATCCATACTGCTCTCCTATAGTTGCCACAGGTAATGAACAAGCTGCAGAGAACAACATGGATCATATGGATCCTTATAAGTCTATGTTAAAACACAGACTATTAAGGATTCATAAAAGTCTCAAACACCCACAAAAGCCCCTTCTTCATGTTATCCCAGCTCCATTACAAAAGAAATTCAAATAAACCAACCTAATGTCTTGTCATCTTTTTCAATGGGTTGTTCATCCGTGTTGGACACCTGGAATCTGGCGTAATCCTGAGAGTTGATGCAGATAACCGACGATACATTGATGTTCAGCTCGGCCAGCAGACCAAACAAGTGGGGTTGGTGGAAACCATAAATTATGATGTAGTGGTCCGTACCGTCATCTGGCTCATCATCTGGGGAAAAGGAAAAATATTTATTATCCTTTTGCTAAAATATTTCATCCAATAATTTTCTTACACTGAATAAGGTGAATATTGAATGCTTCATGTGGTATTGAAGTTATTTTAACGGCAGTACATTGTTGAACTTTCATGCAGATATTTGCCTCAAAATGACAGACATCTTAAGCAGGCTTTGTGGGCAAAGATCAGACTGCTCTGATGTGCTTTGGTAGGAGGAGTGCATTTGTGAACTATCAAGGCTGTATGTGTAATTGGGCATAAGATATAGGCTAGGTTAAAGTTTTTTAGGGCAATGTTAAAGTCTTTTTTAAAGTAGATCAACCTCCAAGGTCACAAGGTCAAAGGTCGTGGTCCAAAATGAAAGGTATTGATTAGAGGTACCCACAGGTGAAATATGAAGGCTGTATCTCTAACAGGGCATGAACTATGGGCCAGGTTAAAGTTTTTGAGGGCGCTGACGTCGACACTGACGCCGACATCCAAGGGTGTGACAATAGCTCTTCCAAGACTTTCGTCCCGGGCGAGCTAAAAAACAGAATACAGTTTGACTCCTTACCAATATATTTTCCATCAGGATCCTCTTCCCCTCGTTTCTTCAGTTTACTCCCCTCTTTAGCTTGTTGAGGTTCCGGCGTCTTTTTACCTCCACCCTTCCCTTTACCGGGAGACTTGGCCCTGTCCTTGCCACCTCCTCCAGCTGCCTTCTCTGCTGCTTTGGCTTTTGCTTTCTCTCTTTCAAGCGCTTGCTGTTGGAAGAAAAAGGGTATAACTATGATGATTGATCATTCAAACTGTGACTTCAATTTCTCTAATCAACCTTAACCCATTACCAGACGGCAAAATTTCAGACTAGACCAAATTGAAGATGTGGCATTGTGACAATTTCAGCTCTGCATATCAGATTTTTTTTTTCATTTTTTTGGTCTCTCTGTGCAGAAAACAGTGTGGGAAAAGAAGAAACTGCTTGCAACAAGCAATTACTTCATTTTCCACAATGTTTTCCAATGCCTTTTTGTGCGGCATTAAAAGGCATCATTGTGTGGGAATGGGCTAACACATTTCTTAAGAATATGGTTGGAATAAAATTTCCATTTGATAAAAAAAGAATGAAATACTCAAACAGTACTTCTTATTTCTTGTAGAATTGTGTACAATGATTTAATACACGGTGGGGATTGTGCATGATGGGATGGATAACAAATATGGAGTATACGTACAAATTTTGCCTCGCTTCAGGTAAGAAATTGTGCAATAATTTTCTTATTTCTGCTCCAATTTTCAAGCGGTTTGTTGCATGTACCCTGCATTAGTGAGCTCTTTCCTCGGATATATGACTTGTTTGTAGAATCTTTGTACTTTGTCCAAAAATTGATCCCAACCGACCAGAAAAACGACAAAAAATTCAGGCCCTTTTTCTAGTCGGTTGGGATCGGTTTTTGAGAAAAGTACAGGGAAGTTCCAGATAAATAATACATCTGAGAAAAGGGCTCAGTAAGACGGAGTACATGCAACAAACCGCATGAAAATTGACGCAGAACTAGGAAAGTTATTGCACAAATTCTTACCTGAAGCATGGTTAATTTGGCCGTAGTCATTACCATTTCGCTTTCTGGTCGGTTGGGACAATATTTCGGAAAAAGTATCATGAGTTATCTAATATATCATACATCCGATGAAAGAGCTCAATAAGGTGGGGTACATGCAGCAAACCGCTTGAAAATTGATACAGAAATAACAGAGTTATTGCAAAATGTCTTACCTGATGCGAGGCGAGTTGGCATCAAATTTTGTGCAAAAAATAGACTGAGTTAAACCGTTATGTTTTGATAAACCGTCGGTGTTGTTATAACATCTCGTAACTACGGTTTGATTCAAGCCGTAGTTACGAGATTTTATAACAACACCAACGAAATACTGTTTATTTGTCCGAAATTACGTCACGGTTTACTTGATAAAATCGTTCCCTATTGTCGGTAGTCGTTATCCATCCCATCATGCACAATCCCCACCGTGTAATATAATGATGCTTTTCATCAAAAACTCTTAACTGCAGCTCGTTTAAAGCTGCAATTACAAGGTTTTTGTTGAAAAGCGAAGATAAACTTACAATAGAAAAATAGATTCTCTAATTGAGCGTTCCAAGTAACAGACTTACCTTCTTTTCATTTTCCCTCCGTTTAAAGTCGTTAGTTTTGATCCAGAGTAGTTTAAACTTGATGAGTTTGGCCAGCAGGTTGAGTGGAATATCGTCACCCAGGTCCAAGTGATTCTTACAGGGTTCACACACTTCATAATGGGCCGGGACTTCTTTTGGTTTCTTACCCTTTGGATTGCCAAGCTCTTTTACCTATAAACAGATAAATCAACCAATGACCAGACAGCAAAATTTTGGACTTGTCCAGTTCAAAGTCTGCTGCACACAGAAAATTGATGTTGAGAAGGTTTTAACTGTGTATAATGTTGCATAGAATATTCAAGCCAAAGAAGAAAATACAGATTATCAGCATTTTCTTCTTTTTCCTTGATATTTGTCCAACCCTTCCTTATCCATATCTAAACCAAGTCTTGTTTCGGAAAGGGTTAAAGACGGAAAGGGTTAACGAAAATTTGTTTTTACTATATATCTAAATGAAAGAATGATATGACATAATGGACATTATGAGCTACTATCTTGGAAAGGTTATAAAAGAGATAAGAGTTGTGAATTAAAAAAAACAACACCTTTTGGTGTTTTAGACCACTATGGAACCAGATCAGCTAGTAACTGAATGCAGTCTGTCCCTGATCAGAATCTATGATTCTCAGAGAGTTACTGGAGGTTCCAAAAAAAGCTTAACCCATTACCACACAATGACTCTTTATGACTCCCAACAAAATAATGACAATGGAAAACATCATGGAAAATGAATAAATTGCTTGTAAGTAACAAGCAATTTCTTCATTCCCCACAATGTTTTCCATCCAAAAAGACCTATAAATTCAAAATTCCATTCACTTGAAATGGTTGTCTGCAGGAACTTTCAATTTGAAGCGCACTAAAATTTTATCGTTTGGTAATGGGTTAAAGGGACCCTTTTCTAAATGATGTCTTTAATTTAGATCATACCTCTTCAAAGAGTTCTTGTTTTGAGAATGTGGAGAAAAGTCTTCTTGATCCAGTAGCCACGGCTTCACCCAGTATTTTGATCCATGTGTAATCTTCAGCCCTCTTACCGCACACAAATGTTATGTTGGCCTTCCAGTTGTCCTGTAAAATACATTGAAATAATAAAAGTAAATACTAGCATAGTCAACTTAGTTTTAGATATGTGCTCTTGAAGATACAGGGTGTACAACGTTCGAACTGCATTATGGGTAATTTCGGCTCCGCCGTGGGGAATTTTGTTGAAAATCTCCTCGACTCAGGTAAGTGTTTATCAAATATTTCCGCAAATTCTCGACCGACTTTGAAAAACTAACGTGGAGTGCCCCCGCCTAAACGAAAGCAATCATCGGATGTTAATTTCACGTCCCTTCACACAGTAATAAAAAAGTTATTGAAGAACGAAATTTGGAAAACGCGTTTTCTGATGGAACCGCCGTGGAGAAATTAACATTGTTTTTTAAGAAAAGGAGCTAAAATACCATTGTCCGAGTACGAAAGCATGCTGTGTGTTATCAGAACGAGCCTAACTGCGGTCTGCCTGACCATAACCCTCAGAAATTTGATGGAAAACGTGAAATTTAAGCAGTTTGCAAAATTAATCCGCCGTCGAGAGTGCAATAAAAAGCTCCGCCGTGGAGTAAAAACATGTTAAGAGACCTGCATTGTGCTTTGCCACCGATATGAAACGGATCGAACCATACAACTGCATTTTTGTATATCACCTACATGTATGTATTATATTACTGAGATGATGCCTACGTACGTAGTAAGACCGTAAGAATTATACATGGTGTCTAAAAAATGCAATCCAGTCTTCTAGGGCAACAACTCTATGAATCCTATACCGATTTCCATGTTTTCATGTATGAATATGTAAGTACGGGAGACCGGGTCTATCTGTTACACGGAGCAAGTTGTTACACCTACAGCTGCACGACAATGACCTCACGCACAATGTTCTAACTTTCATGATATGGTATCTTTTTTTCTTATATTTTTCTTTTATACAAACTTCTCAAAAGTCAATCTTGGAGATTTAGATGAAAATGCAAATTATTATTGAAAATCTGAAAAAAATCTTATGAAAGTAAATTTTCTTTGAAATTTCCATTTGACTACGTTCACCCGGTTAGCTCATCCTACATTGTAAATGTGTTTTCACAGAAAACATATGTCTCTTTGAAATCGATTTTTTCTACAAATGCCACACTGTTTACCCATGTGATTATCTGAAAGTTCAAAAATGCGAATGTGGCAAATTGTTACATATGGTTTGGGCAAGTTGTTACACTGCAATATACAAAAAGCACATTCTTCTTTCCCTACAATAATTTCCAACGGTTTTTGTGCTTCAGACACAGTTAACTAATTTTTCTCCTCTAGACGTAATAAAAAGGTCCCAAGATATATGAAACTTCTTGTGGAATAGGATTGTGATGGTAAATGGTAAAGGCACAGACCTTAACATGTAGGACGAACTGCCCATGATGACCAGAACCGAAACGTTTAGTCCTATAATAATTTGCTGAATTTGAAATGGTCATTCTATCTATCTGTGTTGCCATCCTTGACCCGCCCTTACTGCCAAAAGTTCGTCAAATAGGCCTATGACTGACTTCCAGATGCCAGCTACCTGAAAATGTCTCTATCAACGACTTCAAAGTTGGTTACAATATTTTCATCCAGGGTCACATTAGGTCTTGTCCCAGATGTACCTTTTTTACAAAAATGAGAGGAAATTTTATATAAAAATCCCTTTGAATTATTCTAGTCAGCCATGATTCATGAAAGCTAACAGCACGAGTTTTTTAAATAGATCTTTTGAAACATGAAAAAGCAAATTAAAAAAAGCACCGATTTCTTTGATGGGATTTGATTATCATATAAAAGTTTTAAAATATATTGCTGTAAAGCTTCAGAAATAGACAATCCAGCTCCCATGTAACTATCAAGGGCTATTGATGGCTAAACTACATGTTAACCATATGACACCATGGAAATATGTATAAAATGTCCAATACTGGTTGAGGTAAGTTTGGAGAGTGACCATGTGACTAGCATATTTTGTGTATATTCTGCGGCACCAAATGCACATGCTACAATTTTCATCAAATTTTTAAATCGAAACATTCCCCCTTTTTGTGATGGTGAATGTCAAATGAAGTATTTTATTGTTCTAAATGTAAAGATATGCTAGAAAATTTTAGTATTTCTTTGAAAATATAGATATTTTTGTCATAATTAGGCTAAAATAGGGGGGGTTGGGGTAATTTTAAATATCTTTTTATTTGCGTGGAAAGGTTTGCTATTTTTTTTTTTGTGTAAAAATAGCTCTTGGTATTATCTTCAAAATATCAAAATATCCAAAAAAAAAAAAATATTCATCGGGTAATTATTTGGCAAATTGAAAAAGAATATTGAAATATTTCTTTCAATCATTTCATCACATTTGTACATAATAATGTAAGTCTCTAAATTGATATAACATTTGAGATTATTCACACAGAATAACTTGTTATATGACTTTAAAACAAAAGGATGATTTTGCGAAAATGGTCATTACTGTTCAAGGGCAGATAACTCTGACACGAAAACGAGTCAGGAAACTTACCCTGATTTTGTTTGTATTAGTTCAGGAAATGTTACTTTACAACATATGTACAAATAAAAAAAATTCATTGGGCGGATAAAAAGTAACCCCCGAGTCCAAACTTATCTTAAGCTATGGTTAGAGAAATAATTTGCAGAAATAATTGCACTCTGTTTTATCCCAATAGGGAAACGTTTTCAAACAAAAAAGTACATTTCTAACTGTGTAATTGAAAAGAATATAAAGCTGTAACAATCTTTTACTGAATTATTGGAGGCCTTCCACATCATGTAAACTTATTAGTGGCTCTTGGAGCAAAAACATTATTTTGGTTAAAACTTGGAAGGGCAACTTTGGGTGCTTTACTGTACGGGTTCTAGACGTCTTTTCTATTTTGTGATATTTGGCTTCACCTTTATTGCATGCCATAGTGTCACTAATGACGGTGCATAGGCAATGTGACCAAATAGTAAAGAAAAATGGCAATGTGTACATGTATACCTATTTTGGCTTCCATATATGTAATTTTGTAAATAAAAGTAATATTTATATTTAATCTATATTTTTCATCAATGAGTTTTTGGGCATTAATATTGCTTTAGGTTTGCACTGCATGCTACTTTTAATTTTACTGAATAAAAACTGTTTTACGGAGCACAATCAAATTTTACTGAAAACAAGCTTTGGACCAAAATATCACCTTCAATAATATGTATTGAATGACATTGTTATCGGTTTTTGATTTCTGTGTAATTTAGCTCAAATAAGAGGAAACATGTAGCATGTTTTGTGATAATATGGTATCTTGACAAAAACTCCAGCATACTTAACTTTCGAATTCAATTTTACTCTTTTCGCAAATTTTACTGAAAAATATGCACAATTAAAATAATTTTAATGATTAATTCAATAAAAAAAACATTCACAGTAATTTCCTCAGATAATTTTCTGGTATGAATGTAATGCCTTATGTGTCTCAGAGCAAATTCAATTGACAGATCAATAAAAAAACACATAAAACTAAGGTTTTAGGAGTACCCTCCGAGTAAAGCATTAAAACAATTGGACGTTAACTGTGTCACGTCAAGTGTACATTTTACGGTCTTACTACGTACAAAGACATGATCTAAGTAAGATAATAAATATGTGATAAACAAAGATGCATTTGTATGGTTTGATCCGTTTCCTATCGGCGGTAAAGCACAATGCATGTCTTTTAACATATTTTTACTCCACGGCGGAGCTTTTTATTGCACTCTCCACGGCGGAGCAATTTTACAAACTGCTTAAATTTCACGTTTTCAATCAGATTTATGAGGTTTATGGTCAGGCGGACCGCTATTAGGCTCGTTCTGATAACACACAGCATGCTTTCGTACTCGGACAATGGTATTTTAGCTCCTTTTCTTCAAAAACATTGTAAATTTCTCCACGGCGGTTCCATCAGAAAACGCGTTTTCCAAATTTCGTTCTTCAATAACTTTTTTATTACTGTGTGAAGAGACGTGAAATTAACATCCGATGATTGCTTTCGTTAAGGCGGGGGCACTCCACGTTAGTTTTTTAAAATCGGCCGTGAATTGGCGGAAATATTTGATAAAAACCTACCTGAGTCGAGGAGATTTTCAACAAAATTCCCCACGGCGGAGCCGAAATTACCCATAATGCAGTTCGAACGTTGTACACCCTGGATAATGGGAAGGTAAAGATTAGCATAGTCAAACCCACTATGCAGGGAGCTTGACATAGTTGTTACTATTTCGCTTGAATGTTTGTGTGTTAGCAGGACTATAGTTAAGACAAAATTTATGCAAAATATATTGTTTAATTTTCTTCAAACCCTATGCTGTGGGTGCTCACTGGAATTATCTTGATGTGCCAATTCAAATGAGTACCTACAATACAGGGTTTGGGTTTCAAATAATAAATTTAGAATGTCTTTAACCCCTCTTATCTGTTGCTCTGGCATTAGCGTGTATGTGTGCATCCGGATTTTTTTCTGGCAATATCTCATAAACCATGTCATGATTGTATTCTAGCAACTTCATACACTTACAAATCACAATGGAGAGAAATGGAGCATTTTTGCAAAAGGCGAATATTTGCATGTGCAAGGTGAATTAAAAATTTAAAAACAGGCTGGAAAGACGCTACTCCGGACTAATTTGGGCTTAAGCTGCCAAACAAACCCTCAACATCTCAAAGGATGGAGTTGTCATGGCTATCTCTGGTAGGTTCCAGATCTGAATGCTTATGGGGAAGAAGAAGACCTTGAAGGCGATGCTGCTTGCAAATGTAATCCGAGTCATCTCTGGTGTAAATACGCTCTTTGATATTTTGATTTTTCGCTATTTTCATAAATAGCGAAAAATCAAAATATGAAAGAGCGTATTTACATCAGAGAAGACTCGGATTACTTGCAAATGGTACCAGGAGTCTATTACAGTGGCCTCTTGTATGAACTCCAGCTGGAAGCAGGGTGTGTTGGGTGGGTATTTGGACTAGCTTCTAGTAGCTTGTTGACATTCGTAAACATCATGACAGTTTTGCACTGATGACAGTGTCCTGGGTTTTCCATGACACACAAATCATGCGTTATTGTCGCAATTTCAGATCAAATGAGTCAAAATGACCCCTTAGAAATTTACCTGAGGGTCATTAATGACACAAGCTTTAAAATCCAGATTTTTGTATGATATTTGAGTCCTATGGCATTTGACCCACAAAATAATAGAAATAACCCCTAACTTTGAAGGCATGGGGGTCACAATGACACCCCCAAATTCTCACGCTCAAGGAAAACGCTGAGTTTCTTTCAAGCAACTCCAACTGGAGGGTCTGTAGCATTGCTGTTACACTAGTTGTGTGTCTGTTATCTGTACAGATACATGCAGCTCTGCATTTGACCGTCTCCACTATGTATGTCCCATACAGGGGTAAAAGTTGAAAATTTTGAAAAACCTGAAAACCTGGAAAAGTCTGTATTTATATAGTAAAAATCGAGAAAATGGGGCATTTTGGAATACTCAAAAACCTGAACTTCAGGCATATGCCTGAAAACTTTTACCCCTGCCCATATTGTTGCCGCATACTCCAGCTGGTGTCAGACCGCCTCACAAGTGATTTGTAGCAGACAACTTTAACCAATTTCCAAACAGCCAAATTTTAGAGTTGTCCAATATGCAAGGTCATGCAGACGACGATTTCAAGCTGATAAAGATTTAAAAATCTTTGCATTTTGGCTTAGAAAATGTTGTGGATAATGAAGATATATTGCTTGTCACAAGCAATTTCTTCATTTTCCACAATGTTTTCTCAAGCCATTTTCTGGAGGAGCGTCAAAAAGCGTCACTGTGTGGGAATGGGTTAACCCTTGTCATGCTAAATTTAGAGAAGCAGGCAGAAGAGAAAAAGGCCAGACTGCACTTATGTGGTGCAGGCTGGTCTTGTTCTATTTTACTTGCCAATGTGGCCGGAATATTCTGGGATCAGCATGACCAGGACAGTTTGTTGTCTAACATAGCCCCCATTCTTAGCTCCGCCACTCTGTTTTAGTGTTTGGTCATTCTGAAAGTACTAATTGCTACTGCGTCCCCCTCCCCCTGCTTGTTTTCTTTTCATTTACAAAAAATTGTATTATTTCATCATTTTACTTGTGAATATGCCATAATAGAATGGATATATCATTTTACCAGGGGACCGCTAAATTGGAATATACCCTGGAATACTTCTATATAGTTTTCCCTTGACTTTTTCTAGAGGGGGTCATGTCCCCTTGGTGTTCAAATTAGGGTGGTCATACCTATTCGGCTATTGTAACATTGTTTCTTCATGTCCCAGAGGGTCATTTGAGTTAAAATTGCACCAAAACGCACAAATTTGTGCGCCAGGGGTAAACCCTGCTTCCAGTTTGGTGGTCCTTACAAAAATGGGTGCATTATTTTATCCGTTTATGGTATACTTCTTAATGTGTGGTAACAGGATAGGCTGTAGTAATAGCGAAATAAGCTTCCCAAAGTTGGCGCTGTTGATCGTCCTGACAACTCTTAGACATCTGATTGAGAGAGAAATGCTCATGTGATCACTGATGAGAGATTCAAGCAGCGCCTCCCACGTAGAGTGCACCCAACTTCAATACAGGGCCATGTCTCATGTCTGGGATGGGAGGCCAACTCGCACAAGTCGACCATAGTAGAGATTAAAGAAGATATTAAGAAATTACAGGATTCTGGAGTTAACGAAATTTCATGGACACCTGGCCATTCTAACATACAAGGAAATGAGCTTGCAGACAGGCTAGTGAAAGAGACAGCAGAAGAGGCCAAAGAGACAGATATGAAAGATCTCCCCCCAGTACTGTCCATGAATGATATTAAAACTGCTGTGAATGAATCAGTGAAGAAGAAATGGCAAGAGAGATGGGAAATTGCAGAGACAGGGGTAAAAGTTGAAAATTTTGAAAAACCTGAAAACCTGGAAAAGTCTGTATTTATATAGTAAAAATCGAGAAAATGGGGCATTTTGGAATACTCAAAAACCTGAACTTCAGGCATATGCCTGAAAACTTTTACCCCTGCAGAGAAAGGCAGGCACTTGTTCAGCCACCGGCCAATGGTTGATTATAAGATGAAACACAAATTTGTTTCCAAGACTGGAGAAAGGGTGATTTCCCAACTTAGGACTGGTTATGTCAGGTTTAATCCGAGTCTTCTCTGATGTAAATACGCTCTTTGATATTTTGAGTTTTCGCTATTTACATCAGAGAGCGTTGCTCTTTGAAAACAGCAGAAAGTTCGGTAACGTTACAAGTAACTTGAAGCTTTGTTTTTGTGTATCATATCGAATCACTCGGTAAAACACTTAGTAGGGTATAGATCAATAAATCATTTTTTGTCATACCTGACCAAAAACTTCATTTCAAATCGGCCTGCTTGATGAGTATAACCTTTGGTTTTAAATGGAAGGTCAAGGTAAACAAAGGCTGCTCAGGTGAGGGTTGTTGCAAAACATTGCCTATTAACCTTTTAGAAATACTTTTTGATCGTAATTTTTTCAGCAGCAATAACAATAAATGGTTCATTTATCAATATCATCAGGAGTTTTAACGATAGCGTTTAAGATCGGACGGTGAACGATGCGCAACAATTTGTTGCGAATCTTGATTTTTTCAAAGAGCAACGCTCTCTGATGTAAACAGCGAAAAATCAAAATATCAAAGAGCGTATTTACGTCAGAGAAGACTCGGATTATGTCAGGTTATGAGTATTTGTACAAATGCAACATGAGTGATGATAATAAATGCCACTGTGGGAGTATTGAAACAGTATCCCACTATCTCACTGAATGTGAAATATATGAGAGCCAGAGGGAGAAAATGATAGGGGTCTTGTTTGCCAAAATTTGGGGCCGTTATTGGGCCCCATTCCCAATGGCAAAAAGTATCTTTTTTTCCCAATTCTCTGGTGAAAATTCCCAATGAGGACCGAGAATACCCCTTGTCAAGATATCATCTTCATTTACAAACATTTTGAAGACAGTTTTAGAGTAGATTCTTAAACAAGAGTATGTAGAAATGCTTATTGCATCACTACAGTCTAATTTGCAGCTGAAACTGAGTGACAGTATGAATACATTAACTTGTTTTAGTTTTTCCTAATTTAGGTAAAAACATTGCTATTTTCCCAATTTCACTGGCCCCTGGCCCCAAACAAAAATTGGTAGCAAGACCCCTGAATGAGGAAGAACTTATATGACAGATGTGGAATCATTCACCTTGATACTGATTTGCTGCTTGGTGCGAGAGAGTATGACGATTACAAAACGTGGAGAAGCGTCATCTTGTCCGAGTTGGAGACATTTGTGGTTGAAACTGGTCGTTTCACCACACAGAATTCGAATTAATAATTGCGCACCACCAATACTGCGAGAAATTACATGTGCCAGATCAATACTAAAGAAGAATACCTGTGAGGATCAAAGTGACAAGCTACAAATCCCTTGTGAGACCCCAGCTGGAATACGCTGCCACAGTCTGGGACCCAAACACCCAAAACAACATCAACAAGCTGGAGAAGGTGCAAAGACGAGCAGCACGTTATTGCACAGGGGACTATCGACAGACAAGCAGCGTGACCCAGATGCTTAACCATCTTGGCTGGGATCTACTCCAGACTCGTCGCCAACACTATAAAGCTGCAATGATGTACCGGATCATTAACAACCTGGTAGACATCCACACCAACGACATCCTCATTCCAACAGGGGCGCAAACTAGAGGACACACAAACAGATTCCTAGTTCCTCATACCAGTATCAACGTATACCGCCACTCATTCTTCCCGTCTGGAATCCGACTCTGGAACAGCCTTCCTGTAGATGTGGTCACGGCACCATCCCTCGACGCCTTCACATCTACATCTACATCTACAGGCGTCAAACTGTCATGACTTGACAATTCTATGACGGTGCGCAAGAAAAAAGGTTTAAAAGAGAAAATATAGTAAAAGATAGAAGGAAGTTCCGACAAATAGATTAATGCAGAAGAAAAAGATAGAAAAAAGAGTGAAAGTGTTGACGGGTGCTTTTCTCTCCATCTAGACTCAACCAATCCAGCTTCCGTGGCGGTACCAGGGCTCTAGACCCCGCTGACACAGCTTAAGTCCGTCACTTGGAGGTACTTCACACCCGACGATCCCCTTAGAAGGTTAGGTTTGATAGCCCACTCTTGAAGGATGCCAAAGAGTGGGCCTCAGCTACGGAGGCTGGTAAGCTGTTCCAAACTGGTATGCATCTTGGGAAGAAGCTATAATGATGACAGTCAGTGCGGGTCGAATGAGGCAATAGTCATTGTTTATGAGCTGATCTTGGTAGGTGCTTCGCATCTGAGATGTAGATGGATTTGTCTATGTCCACAAGGTTATTGATGATCTTGTACATCATAGTGAGTTGTGACTTAGTGCGTCTTGATTCCAATGACTCCCATTTTAGTTGGTTAAGCATATCGGTGACACTGCTAGTATTGTGGTATCTATTGGTGGCAAATCTAGCTGCTCTGCGTGAACTTTCTCAATTTTGGTAGTAAGAGTCTTGTGGTATGGGTTCCATATTGAGCAGCAGTACTCCAAGTTTGATCTTACAAGAGCGTTGTAGGCCTTTGTTTTGGTGTCAGAGTTGGCCATGTGTAGGTTCCTTCTCAAGAAGCCGAGGGTGTTACTGGCTTTTTTAGTGATGCGATCGATATGGGGTTTCCAACTTAAGTCCGCTTGTATATCCACACCGAGGTATTTACTAGATGTCTCTTGGTTCAGTTGGACTCCTTTCAGGGTATAGCTGAACTAGTGGGGCGATCTCGCTCTGGTTACCTGAAGCACACTACACTTTTGAGGATGGAAGTCCATGCCCCAGGTCTTTTCCCACTCAGCAAGGGTATTCAGGTCCTCCTGTAATATTTCCTGGTCGTCTTTGGATCTGACTTGCCGGTAGAGTATACAGTCATCTGCAAACAGTCTAGTACTGGAGTGAATTCCCTCTGGCAAGTCGTTTATGAACAGGAGAAAGAGTAAGGGTCCCAGGACTGAACCTTGTGGGACTCCGCTGACCACGGGTACCTCTGTCGAGCACGAGCCGTTGACGATGACTTTCTGTGTCCGGTCTTGGAGGAAAGAGGTTATCCATTTGTGTGTTGATCCTCTTATCCCGTAATGGTGGACCTTCTTCAGGAGTCGCTGGTGAGGTACCCGGTCAAACG
Organism: Fragum sueziense; assembly: GCA_963680895.1. Lineage (NCBI taxonomy): Eukaryota > Metazoa > Mollusca > Bivalvia > Cardiida > Cardiidae > Fragum > Fragum sueziense. Next base: position 49,077,047 of record OY804595.1, read on the forward strand.
CCTTGCTGAAGTCCAGGATAATCATGTCCGTCTGCGTTCTGTTGTCAAGGGAAGAAGCCAGCTCATGGATAAGGGTGAGTAGCTGGGTCTCACAGCTTCTTCTTGCACGGAAACCATGTTGACAGTCGTGAAGGATGTCATATCTGTCTAAGTGCTTCATAGTTGCACTGGTGATAACATGCTCCAGAAGTTTACAACAAAGACTGGTGAGTGATACAGGTCTGTAGTTTGAGGGGTCTTGGCGCGCTCCTTTCTTAAAGACAGCTGTAACGCTGGCATGGCGCCAGTCTTGTGGAATGCAGCCCTGCTCCAGTGAACATCTGAATATGGATGTCAAAATCGGTGCTAACGCTTCAGCACAGTCCTTTAGAACTCTGGCAGGGATATTGTCCGGACCTGAGGCCTTACGTGGGTTCAAGTTTCTTAAAAGTTTCAGAACACCTTCTTCCTTGACATCAATGTTGTCCATGGTTGGGTAGGGTGTGCCTCTAGGATCTGGGATGTTATCATCTTGTTAGTGGGTAAATACTGAGCTATACTGCTTATTTAAGATGTTGGCCTTGTCTGTTGGAGAGTTGAATAATTTACCATTGTCTTTCAAAGGTGATATGCCTGTATTGTCCTTCCGCATTGATTTAATGAAGCTCCAAAATTTCTTCTGTTTAGTATGTTTGTTGTCATCATCTGTGATCGGGTTTATGATGTTATTAATATATGAATCAAATTTTTGTCTTTCAAGTTTCTGGGTAGAAGCTTTGACTTGTTTGTACTTGGTGACATCTTCTGCTTTTCCTGATTTTTTCATGCGGGAATAAAGTTTGGATTTCTTCCTGATGGCTCTGCGTACACAGTGGTCGATCCAAGGTTTCTTTTTATGATATGGTCCTTCAAGGCCAGGATGAGTGTTCTGAGAGGGTAACTCTGGAGCAAAATGTTTTTAACCTGCTTTTAACCTTGTTGTTCCCTTTGCACATGTGTAAATAGTCACAGTTGTATGACGATGCTCCAGAGGGGCCCAGTACACTATTAGGAAGAAGAAGAAGAAGAAGAAGAAGAAGAAGAAGAAGAAGAAGAAGAAGAAGAAGAAGGATATGTGGCTTTATGGCTGAATATCGACTAGCATGTCACCCATTTTGCCTGGGGTCCCCAGTGGGGATCACTAAACCGGAAACTTCCCGGCTCTGCTTTATATTATCGGCTGCTTCCGTGCAAAAAAACAGCTTGATAAAAACAGAACAGAGATCAGAGTGCAACAAATGAGAAACGGGTTTGCATGCTAAATTCATTACCTCCTCAAATTGGGTGGTCAAAAGAGCTTGCTCCCATTTTGGTGGACCACCGCCACCTTGGGCACTTTTTCCGCGTTTTCCTGCTTTCGACATTCTATTGCCAAACGGCAAGGAAGTTATGAAAAATCACAAAATTTGACTGAAAATTTTGAAAGCTAATTTAATCCGCCATTATTGTTATGGATGGTTGCTAAGCGAATTGCGCATGGCGGAAGTTCACCCAAACGATTGCTTTGGGTTTTTCCGTTCCTGAGCAAGCGCTCTCTGACAACGACTCTTCTATTCGGAATCCTCAGTTTTAATCGAAATTTTCGACATGAAAAATTTGCAAGCTATGACAAGATTATGTGGATTGCTGCGTACAGGGAGCGGTTGTTTGAAGCAACCCCGCCGATTTTCATCAGGGTAACTTTAGTGTAAAATGTCCTTTGGCTTAAAATCAGCTGACAATGCCTACATCCTGAACAAAAACGAAAGTAACACAGTTGCCGGACGTCCCTTATTTCTGGGTTGTATTCAATGTCACCATGAACTTGTACATTAATGATTGATATCTGTTGGATTGGATACGTTGCTGTGAATGTACCTTTGAAAAGAAAATACGATAAGTAAAGTCAAAGAATTTCCAGGGTTTTTCGCCTATTTCAAAGTAATCCGAATCATATCTGATCAAAAATCGCTTTTTGACATTCGGATAACGCTCATTTTGATCAGAACTAGGTCCTATTTGAAAAGGCAAGAAAACAGCGCCTAAAGTTAGGCGGCATTTCATCGTCTGTTTATGTGTATTATATCCAACACTCGGTAAAATTCTATAGGGTATAGATCAATCAATCATTTTTTGTCATACTTGACCAAAAATTTCATTTCAAATCGGCCTGCTGGAAGAGTATAACCTTTCGAAACTCAACAACCCCCTATTTCCACTCCATTTCGTCGCCATTGTTATTGCAGATCACGTGACCAGGTCTCGTTCAAAAATAGAGCGGAATTTACCGCCACGTGACTATCACGTGATCGCCTTTGATTACGAATTTTTCTCAAGTCACGTGACAGCCTTTGTTCAGAAATTATGGAGTGTTCTTGTTGTGGAAATCAATTTATGTCGATCTGTTCAGCTTGCAACTTGAATGGTATTGCTTTTCCTGAGAAATTCCGTTTATTTCGTTCTCCATGCTCATAAGTTATGGAATTGACCCAACATAGTAGCAAACATTATTGGTGCGAATACTAGCTTTAAAACGTTTGCCGGACGTTTCTGATATATTTCATTTATTTATTTATTCATGTTATCAGTTTTTTTTAAACTCGTTATTGTTATATTATTTCAGAAGGGCCGTCAATTTGAAAAATAAAATAATCTTATTTCTTTTTTCTTTCAAATTCTACCGTTACGTCATAATCTGGGAAAACCCGCATTCCATGTGCGAGATTTCGCGTTGATCACGTGGTTTTAAATGGAAGGTCATGGTAAACAAAGGCTGCTCAGGTGAGGGTTGTTGCAAAACATTGCCTATAAACCTTTTTGAAATACTTTTTGGTCTTGAATTTTTTATCATACACGCCAATAAATAGTACATTGATCGGTATCATAAGGCTTTTTGGGGATAGCGTTTAAGATAATTAAACAATCGGACGATGAAATGCTGACATAACTTTTCTCCGGTTTTTGAATAGGACTCGGCTCTGATGTAAATGAGTGTCAACAGAATATCAAAAAGCGAATTTTCATCAGAGAAGACTCGGATTAATTTCAAAGGGGCCCTTTATGGGCCCCATTCCCAAGGCAAAAGGCCCCAAATTTGTTCACAATTTAGAAACAAATTCCCAAACCAATGCTTAAAAGATCTTCAAATGTTATTCGTGAAAGGGTTCAGCCAAAAAGTGATAATACAAAATTATGATTTAATGTACAAAAGAGATAACTTACTATTTTACTTACACCATTTTGTGATTGCAGAGAGGCCATCTCCACAACACCAGCAGTCATCCATGAAGAATTTGGTGAACCAGAAAATGTCCTGAAAGGCGTCTCCATGAACATACCAGAGGAAGCAAAAGGCAATGAAGTATACCTGAAAATGTTGATGGCCCCGATCAACCCGTCCGACATCAACATGATTCAAGGCACTTACATGCTGAAACCAAAATTACCTGCTGTTGTCGGAAATGAAGGCGTTGGTAGAGTAATTCAAGTCGGAGAAAATGTGAAAGATTTCAAAGAAGGTGATTTGGCTATACCAGCTAACCCAGGTACTGGAACTTGGTGTGGGCATCTTCTTGCAAAAGAATCTGCTTTGAGGAAGATAGACAATGATATTCCTATCCTAAGTGCAGCTACTTTAGCTGTTAACCCATGTACAGCATACAGAATGTTGAAAGACTTCAAAGCTTTAAAGCCAGGCGATGTCGTCATTCAGAATGCTGCCAACAGTGCTGTCGGACAAAGTGTTATTCAAATCGCAAAAGCATGGGGTCTGAAAACAATTAACATAGTGAGGAATAGGGAGAATTTTCGAGAACTAGAAAGCAGCTTGAAAGATTTAGGTGCGGATGTAGTTGTAACTGAAGAATTCTGCAGGTCTCCCGCTATGAAAGACTTAATAAAAGATTTTGGTCAGATTCCAACAATAGCCCTAAATGGAGTCGGAGGTAAAAGTGCTACAGAGTTACTTAGAGCGTTAGATAACAAAGGTGTTATTGTAACTTACGGAGGCATGTCTAGACAGCCTGTCATTGTGCCAACTGGGGTTTTTATTTTCAAGGAAATTATTGCGGCTGGATATTGGAATTCCCAATGGAATTATGACAATATTGGTAACCCAGAAAAAGACCAAATGTTTAATGATTTATTTCAAATGATTAGGACTGGCAAACTTGCTCCTCCCGCATCAAGGTTTTACGAGTTGCAAAATTTTCAAGCTGCAGTAAAAAGTGCTATGGATGGTTATCAATCATACAAGAAAATTTTAGTTATGGATAAGGAGTTACATGCAATGTACAGCATCTTTACCGAGGCTAAGGATACCAAAGATGATTCTTGAATCTTTTAAGCACGTTTTAAAACTTACTCCATTACCAGATGGCTAAATTTTTGACTGTTCCAATTTGAAAGTTGTTGCAGACAACAATTTCAAGTTAGTGTAAGGACCTCTATGGATATGGCGAGAAATCTCTAAAAGGAACATACTTATATACTGAAAATAGTACTCGTATACAAATTGCAATATTTTGGCGGGAAAATTTCACCTTTAAACTCGTTTCAATGATGCGCACAAAGGACAAAACCAAAACTGGTATATGAATTCAACACCAATTGTCCTTGCATTTAAGGAAGAACTTTGCTAATAAAACCGAAGAAAACTTAGTTTTGGCTAAATGAATACCGGTGGTGTATGAAAATGTAATTTTGGGGGTAGGTACAGAAACCAAGAGTTATCTGTACCATTCAAATATAGAGGTCCTTTTAAAATCTTTGTGTTTTGGGGTTAGAAAACATTATGGATATTGAAGAAATTGCTTGTGGCAAGCAGTTTCTTCATTTTCCATGATGCTTTCGAAAGCCTTTATCTTATGGGGCATCAAGAAGAGCTATAGATGGTTATCAATTACACAAGAAAATTTTTAGTTATGGACTAGGAGTTGCATGCAATGTACGGCATCTTTACTGAGGCTTAGGATACAAAGGATGATTCTTGAAACATTTTAGCATGTTTATATACTTAACCTTGATGTCTCACAAAATAAAGGCTTTGGAAAACATTATGGAAAATGAAGAAATTGCTTGTGACAAGCAATTTTTCCATTAAAAAATCCAAAATCTTTTCTAACCTAAAATGCAAATTTTTTTAAAATTTCACCAACCCTAAAATAGTCACCTGTACCACCTTTGATATTGGAATAGTTTAGCTTTTTTGCTCTTTTAGAAAGGGTTAAATCATAGTCAAGGTTTTTTACGAGTTGTAGAACTTTCAAGCTGATATAAGAAGTGCTATGGTGATGGATGGTTAGCAATCGCACAAGAAAGTTTTAGTTATGGATAAGGAGTTGCATGCAATGTACAGCATCTTTACTGAGGCTAAGGATGCCAAAGATTGTTCTTGAATCACTCATTTCATCTGTTTTGTTGCATTTTGGCCCAATGATATGTCTTGTCATATAACAGCCTAAAGTTTTCAATTAATTGTGATTTTTTATCTGCAGTCATTTTCAATTTTGACTGGTCAACAGTTTTGCTGTCTGGGAGTGGCAAGGCAATAGCAGATTTCACAATAAATGTTTAAGATAAGAAAAAGCTTATTCCTCTTATTGATGTTTGTGAAACCCATCATGGTATAGAATGTTTTATATAAAAGTTTGTATCTTAAGATATGCTTTATCCGAGAATAGTTTTTTTTTTTTTATCAAGGACATCTGTTTTCAGCCTTTTCTTCCTTTGCCTTAATGTTTTTCCAAGCCGGTTTGATCCTTGGCAGCAGCAAATACCCTGTCTGACAAATTTGTCACCCACCAATGGTTTGATAATCGTTAACCCATCTGGGCCAGCAGATGGAGGTTTGGTTAGGATGCTGTGGTAGTACTGGTAGGAGAAACGACAGGAATCCATGGTTAGGTGCTCCAGCCGCTGTTATATGACCATATAGCAGTTGAAAGAGGTGTTTTGAAAACATCAATCAATCAATAAATAAACACCCCTTAAAGACAGGAACATCATGGACAACACAGTTTTGACAAGACTTTATGGCATTTCTCTCTGTTAACCCTTTCAAACCCTTTTCAAAACAAGACCTGGCCCCTGTTTCTCGAAAAAAAGTTCTCAGACTCAAATCTGAGCACTGTGCTCAAATCAAACAAGAGGACCATGATGGTCCTATATCGCTCACCTGAAAATAGGTGACATTAACGAAAATGGTAATTTTGTCAATTGTAAAGACATATAACTAAGGACTTTCTGTTACGATCAGAAGCTTCAGCATAGGGATAATTTTTAGACTTTAGACATTTAACTACACAAAATCTTCAAATATTCAGGTCTTATAATTTGTGAAAAGATTGTCAAACACTGACCTCTTTATCATCTTTATATCGAACCCAGTCAACTCACAACATAGGGGAACTATTCATTGAACAGTTACAATTTGATTTTGGTTAAATCTTTTCCTAACAGCATAACATCAGAGCAGTAGAATTAAAAACTGCTGTAACTAATAAAACAGAATGCTGAGTAAGATTGCATTAATGTACAAAAGTGGACAGAGAATGATGAGGCAAAAGATGCAAATATAGGCTATCAGCATTTTCTTCTTTTGCAATAACATTTTCCCAGCATTTTCAATAAGTGAGCCAAAACCTACTTAATCCCTTCCCAAACTGAAAAGGAATAGACTGTTCCAATTTAAAAAAAAGAAAATAAAATTGATACGGATAAAGAAAGGATTCATGCAAAATAAAGAAGATAAAATTTTGAGACAAAGGGAGAAAATTACTAATTATCAGCCTTTTCTTCATTTGACTCAATATTTTCCCAAACCTTTTCTAATTATTTAGGGATGTCAAACCAGGCATTTTCAGGAAAGGGTTAAACTAAAGTACATATCTAGAGGATGTACTAGAGATTCAAATAGGACAGGTTAAGGGCTTTCCAAATTGTAAAATATCTTTCAATGTTTTTATCAAACCCTGTGATGTGGGTATTCATTTGAATGATCCAATCAAAACTATTTAAATAAGTACCATCAACAAAGGATAGCTTAAATAACAAATAGAATGTATTTACCCCTTTTTACCTGCAGTTCCCCATTCTGGTAAACATTTCTCCGTCTTGAGTAAACAATCCTGGTCTTTGTTTATTTTATGGGGATTAGACATATCCCCAGTGGGGGATCAAAACCTCGTAACTCCAGCTTTGTCGAGCTGTAGTTACGGGGTTTTGACTCCATTTTATGATATCATAACTGGTTAAATTTAAAAGAATTTTCATAAGATTTCTCAAAGCCTGGTATGCCTTACCCACATTTTTTGACAAATCTTAAAATTTGTGAATAAATTTTGGAAAGAGTCACCTAAGGAACATTCCTGCCAAATCTGGTTCAAATTGGCCCAAAGGTTGATTTTTAAAGAATTTTCATAGGATTTTTAAGCCCCGCCCTGCCACGCCCACATTTTTTGACAAATCAAAAATTTGCGAACAAGTTTTGAAAAGGGTCACCCAAGGAACATTCCTGCCAAGTTTGGTCAAAAATGGACAAATAGTTTAGGAGGAGAAGATGTTTGAAGGAAATGTGAACGGACGGACAGACGGACGGACAGACGGACAGACGGACGGACGACGGACAAAAAGCGACCACAATAGCTCACCTTGAGCACTTCGTGCTCAGGTGAGCTAACAAAATGCATGTGAACTTCAATTGAATACCAATCAACTTTCATTGGTATTCAATTGACATCGAGCATGAAGTCATGAGTCGAGAAATATAAATCCTGTCTTTAAAAAAACATCTATTTTGTCTGCAATAGCTTTCAAATCGAACAACAATTTCAACAAAGGGCAATAACTCAAAAAATAAGATAAGAGTTATGGTGTTTGTGCCCTGCACTCTGTAACCAGAAGACCGCCAAGTTTCAAGTTGATCGGACAAACAGTGAGTTTTGCTCCAAAGAAGTTGAAGCCTCTGCCTTGCCAGGACGACACAGGTGATCCCATAATTATATTCCGTCTTTGATGGGCGTGAGAAAAGGTAAAGATAAGAGGGAGTAATGAATTTTCATAACACAAAAATATTGTTTACTGTTCATCAAAACCTACGTGAAGGGTTCTCATTGGAATCATCTCCTCAAGATGATTTAAATAAGTACCCACTATATAGGGTTTGATATTGAATTTCAAATGCCTTTACACCCTTTTATTAGCTCACCTGAGCACGAAGTGCTCAAGGTGAGCTATTGTGATCGCTTTTTGTCCGTCGTCCGTCCGTATGTCTGTATGTCCGTATGTCCGTCCGTCCGTCCGTCTGTCAACAATTTGGTGTTTACACTCTAGCATCTACAAATATGATCCAATCTTGACCAAACTTGGTCAAAACATGTATGACCATAAGCTCTCGGATGACTTCGATTTTGGGTCAGATCGGACCAGAAAGTCTGGAGTTATCTGCCCTTGAATGTAAAAAATAGCTACTTTTGACATTGTTTACACTCTAGCATCTACAAATATTAACCAATCAATACAAAAATTGGACACAATGTTTGTGACTATAAGACCTTGGATGAGTTCGATTTTTGGTTTGATCAGACTAGAAAGTCTTGAGTTATCTGCCCTTGAATTTGACAAAATTGCCGTTTTTGACTGTTTTCGACTTTGTTTTTACTCTAGCATCTACAATTATTGATCAATGAAGACAAAACTTGGACACAATATTAGTGACCATAAGATTTTGGATGAGTTCGATTTTGGATCAGATCGGACCAGGAAGTCTGGAGTTACCTGCCCTTAAATGTAAAAAATAGCTACTTTTGACATTGTTTACACTCTAGCATCTACAAATATTGACATATCAATTCAAAACTTGGACACAATATTGTTGACCATAAGATCTCGGATGAGTTCGATTTTTGGTCTGATTGGTCTAGAAAGTTGTGAGTTATTTGCCCTTGAATTTGACAAAACTGCTGTTTTCGACTTTGTTTTTACTCTAACAACCACAAATGTTGACCAATCAAGACAAAACTTGGACATAATCTTACCATAAGATCTTGGATTACTTTGAATTTCAGCGCAATAAGACAAGCAGTTGCTGAGTTATCTGCCCTTGAATTTGACAAAATTCTCGTTTTTGACTTTGTTTTTACTTTTCACAATCAGATATTTATTATATTGACTTGTGAAAACGAAACGTGGACACAATGTCGGTGACCATAAGTTTGTTTTCAGTCTTAAAGTCACAAATATTAATTGATTCAAACATAAGTATGGCTCATGTCATTTTGGTTCAGGTGAGCGATATAGGACCATCATGGTCCTCTTGTCTGATGTTCTATTAATAGACAAAGAATTTGGATTATATAATTGTAAACACTCCTTTCCTCCATCTACCATGAAAAGTTAAGAACCACGCAAAAGGATATTTCTTTTAAACTTTTTATTCTCATTTTTTGAAAAAAAAAAGAACAAATATCACAATTACATGAATGTGTACTAAACAGAAACTTAAAATATGAAAGATATTTTTTTTTGTTTCTCAATACAACACAATCAGCTTGAAGGAATGTTACATGTTAACCACTACAATTTACTCTTTCCTAAACAAGCCCTGGTTTTGATTTCCCAAAATAGAAATAGTTAGGGGAAAACATTGAGGCAGAAGAAGGAAACACTGATGACCAGCAATTTCTCATTTTGCCCCAATATTTTTGGCCAATAGGTTGAAAATTTAATAAGTCATCTTTGAGAAAAAAGAAGCCAATGACTCATTGGCCTGGGCCATAACTATCCCTTTAATTAAAAAGTTGAAAAAAATATTTAAAGAGTGACTGCAAAATATTGTAAAATTCAGGGAGTTACTTGATTTCTTTGTGTCATTTTATAGCAAAATCTTGAACATAGATGATAAAATATACAACATTTGATCAAGTATACAACATAAAGTGAACAACATTCACCATAAATAAAAGCATGGACGGATAACAACAACAAATACCCAAACAATAAATAGATTTTGTACATGTATATAAAAATAAGTTAACTCCTTTGGTGATATGCAAAAGTATCATATAGACAAATGGCTTAAACAATTAGTACCAGTATGAATAGTGTATTAATTTAACCCATTACCAGACAGCAAAATTGTAGACTGATCTGAATTCATACATGTTGCAGAAGACAATTTAAAGAGCATGAAATTATACATTTTGTGGTAGAAAACATTGTAGAAAATGAAGAATTTGCTTGAAACAAGCAATTTCTTCATTTTCTACAATGTTTTCCAAAGGCTAAGCCTTAATCTTGTGGACTATTTGGGAAAGGGCAAGTCCCCTTTTCCGTGAAGCAGAATAACATGGCAAAACCCAGACAATATGCAAAAGGTTAGGTCACTACACACATTTTGTGAAAATTTTATTCAAACCGATCTATCATTGTGAAGGAGTTGTACCAAGGAGATTTGGATGGACATAAAGACAAATGATAACCACAGTCGGCGGCATATTTAAATTATAACCTGTAATTTTTCTAATTGCGAGTTCTCGATTGATTCTGGAAAACGTTGTGGAAAAAGAGGAAAATGTGGATCATCCATACATTCGAGACAGGCATTTAGACAAATATATATATAGATCCCTGAAATTAACCCTTTTCAAAACAACAACACTGGGACCAGTCCAAATTCAAAATTGGAGCAGACAACACAATTTAATTTAAGGGGGGCGGAATGTTAATTGTAGATCTATTTAGTACCCAGGGAGAAATTTGGAAAAGGATAGGTTTACGAAGAATGGAAACTCGGTTGTTTCACACAGAAACCCTATGTTGCGAGTGCTGAAAGATTCTCCATGAATCATGCCGACAAACAAATGGATAAACACTATCTCGAACAAGACTTGATTTTGACTTCTCCAACAAAGAATGTGTTGGACAGCATCAAGATAACCATCTCCCATATTCTCCTTTTCTCTCAATTATGTGCTATGATAATTAAGAATCTTTTTATTCATAACCTTAGTGTTGTCGTCTGCAACACCTTTGAATTTGGACAGGTCTTAAACTTTTTTGTTTGGGAATAGATTCAACTATCAGGAATGACAATTTGTAGTCTACCTACATGGCAAATTTAACCCATTACCACACAGTGACGCCTTTTGACTCCCAACTTTGGCTTTTGAAAACATTGCGGGACATGAAGAAATTGCTTGTCACAAGCAATTTCTTCATTTTCCACAATGTTTTCTACTCAAATAGTCCAAACTATGTACAATTCCACTCATTTGAAATCGTTGTCTATAACACATTTGAAATTGTACCAGTCAAAAATTTTGCCGTCTGGTAATGGGTTAATTCTTCCGAAACAAGACCTTTGTTTTGACTTACCCGTAAGGAAAGGTTTGGGAAAACATATAAACAAAAGAAGGAAATACTGATAGCCAGCATTTTCTCTCTATGTCTCAAAATTTTCTGGGATGCTTGTGCACAATTTCTTTACCTATCAATATTTATCTTGTCATTTGCAGCAGCTTTCAAGTTGGGTCACCCTAATATTTTGCCGATTAGGACAAGGGCTAATACCATGTCTTGTTTCGGAAAGAATTAACCCATTATCACACAATGAAGTCTTTTGACTCCCTACAAGATACAGGCTTTGGAAAACATTGTGGAAAATGAAGAAATTGCTTGTGACAAGCAATTTCTTTATTTCCCACAATGTTTTCTACCGCAAAACATCAAACAAGAGGACCATGATGGTCCTATATCGCTCACCTGAACCTAAATGATATGAGCAACACTTTTGTTCAATTCAATTAATATTTATTACTTTAAGACTGAAAAAGAACTTATGGTCAATAAGGTTGTGAAAATCTAACTCATCCAAGATCTAAATTATGGTGCCAAACATTGTACAGGGCTCCAGATAAGAGGGGGTGGTGACTTTTCAAACTGCAATAATGCTGTCAGTGATCATCCAACCCTATGTTGTAGGTACTCATTTGTATCGTCTCGTCGAGACGATTCAAATGAGTACCCACAACATAGGATTTGAATTTGAAAAAACAATGTTAGTATGTCTTCACCTCCACTTATCTTTAGCCCTGATTGTATCCAAGTTTTGTCTTGATTGATAAATAATTGTAGATTCTAGAGTATAAACAAGGTCGAAAACAGCCGAAAACAACAATTGTGTCAATTTCAAGGGCACAAAACGCTCGACTTTCTGATCAGATCAGACTGAAAATCAATCTCATATGAGATCTTATGGTTCCCAACATTGTGTCCAAGTTTTGTATAGATTGATCAATAATTGTAGATTCTAGAATGTAAACAAGGTCTAAACCAGCCGAAAAATGGCAATTTTGTCAAATTCAAGGGCACATAACTCTCAACATTCTCGTCAGATCAGACTGAAAATCAAACTCATCCAAGATCTTATAGTCCCCAACATTGTGTTCAAGTTTTGTCTTGATTGATAAATAATTGTAGATTCTAGAGTATAAACAAGGTCGAAAACAGCCAAAAACAGCAATTTTATCAAATTCAAGGGCACATTACTCTTGACTTTCTAATCAGATCAAACTGAAAATCGAAGTTACCTGAGATCTTATAGTCTCCAAGATTGTGTCCAAGATTTGTCTTGATTGGTCAATAATTGTAGATTCTAGTGTGTAAACAAAGTCGAAAACAGTAAAAAAAACAGCAATTTTGTCAAATTCAAGGGCACATAACTCCTGACTTTCTAGAAAGATTAGATCAGACTGAAAATCAAACTAATCCCAGATCTTATGGTCCAAAACATTGTGTCCAAGTTTTGTCTTGATTGAATAATAATTATAGATTCTAGAGCATAACAAGAGCTTCGCAAAGCGGCGCATATACGCCCGAGAGGGGCTTGTCAGTAAAATTGGCCATTTTTTCGATTCAAGGGCAGTTAATTCAAAAATGAAAAGTTATCGAAAGTTTTTGTTTGCACAACAAGACACCATAGAGATTAATTGTGGCTAGTTTGATTAAATTCTGCTTGAAACTATATTAGTTGCACACAGGAGAAAATGGACATTTTTGAGAAAATGGGCATTTTTTCTTAAATTCAAGGGCAGATAATTCAAGAAGGAAAACAGTTATCTAAATTCCGTAAGCGGTGTGCACAACTAGATACCATGGAGATTCATTGTGGCAAGTTTGATCAAATTCTGATCAGAACTGTAGGAGGAGTTGCGCACACAAGAAAATGGGCATTATTTTAATTCAAGGGCAGATAATTCAAGAACGAAAAGAGTAAATTAAATTCCGTAAGCGGGATGCACAACTAGACACCATGGAGATTCATTGTGGCAAGTTTGATCAAATTCCGATCAAAACTGTAGGAGGAGTTGCGCACACAAGAAATTGCTAACGGACGGACGGACGGACGGACAGACGGACGGACAGACGGACGGACGGACAGACAGACGAGCGGGGCCATAACATAATACGACCCTTCGGGCGTATAAAAAAGGTTGAAAACAGCCGAAAATGGCTATTTTGTCAAATTCAAGGGCACATAACTCTTGACTTTCAGATCAGATCAGACTGAAAATCAAACTCATCTGAGATCTTAAAGTCCCCAACATTGTGTCCAAGTTTTGTCTTGATAGACCCTTTGCCACACATTGGTGCTTTTGGATGCCCCACAAAATAAAGGCTTTGGAAAACATTGTGACAAACAATTTCTTCATTACCCACAATGTTTTCTACCAAGAAAGACCAAAAAATGTTAAATTTTGTTCAATGGAACTTGTCGTCTGCAACACCTATGATTTTGGACTAGGCTAAAATTTTGTTGTTTGGTAATGGGTTAATTAGAGTGTAAATCTATATCCTCTATCAAACTAGATAACTCTACTTATACTGAAGTTAAGTAGTGTCAGAGTTCCTTCCCTTAGATTAACTCTTTTCTGAATACAGCAAAATAGTGGCAATTTTGCCAAATTCAAGGACACATAACTCTCATCTTTCTGGTCAGATCAGACTGAAAATTGACCTCATCCAAGATCTTATGGTCTCCAACATTATGTCCAAGTTTTGTCTTGATTGATCAATAATTGTAGATGCTAGAGTGTAAACAAACTTAAAAACAGCATTTTTTGACATTCAAGGGCAGATAACTCCGCACTTTCTGGACCGATCAGGCCCATAATCGAACTTGTCCAAGAACTTATGATCGTACTTGTTTTGGCCAAGTTTGATCAAGATTGAGTAACTTTTGTGGATGCTAGAGTGTAAACACCCCAAATGTTGACGGACGGACGGACGGACGACGGACAAAAAGTGACCACAATAACTCACCTCGAGCACTTCGTGCTCAGGTGAGCTAAAAATGTAAAATTCCATACGCTTGTAGTTGTCGTCTGCAATATTTTTGAATTTGGACAAGTCTAAAATTTTGTTGTTTGGTAGTAGGTTAAGATTTTCCAAACAGTCAAGAATGTATCTATGCACTGTCCATGAGGTCCAAAAGGTCATCCCCACCACCCGCTCCTGACTCTTGTACATTTAGCTCTCCCATGATTCTAGCTAATTCTTCATTCTTCTGTTTCTGTGAATAGATCAAACAAGTTCATAAAGCAATGATGGAACAAGACTTTCTACCCAGACAAGAATGTATCTAAGCACTGTCCATGAGGTCCAAAAGATCATCGCCACCACCCGCTGCAGACTCTTGCACATTTAGCTCTCCCATGATTCTAGCTAACTCTTCATTCTTTTGTTTCTGTGAATAGATCAAACAAACATTTATGCATTTCAAGAACATCTAGTTTTATTTCTCTATTAAAATACTGTTGGAAAATATTGAGACAAAAGAAGAAAATGCTGATAAACAGCATTTTCTTCTTTTGACTCAATATTTTCTTTGCTATATTGCCCACAAATTCAATCTTATTTTCTTTTAAAAAAATCCATTCAGTTGTCTGCAGAACCATTAGAATTGGACCACCCTATTTTTGTTGCTATTTAGGAAAGGGTTAAGCACTGTCCATGAGGTCCAAAAGGTCATCCCCACCACCCACTCCAGACTCTTGTACATTTAGCTCTCCCATGATTCTAGCTAACTCTTCATTCTTTTGTTTCTGTGAATAGATCGAACAAATTCATAAAGCAAAGATGGAACAAGACATTCTACACAGACAAGAATTATCTAAGCACTGTCCATGAGGTCCAAAAGGTCATGTCCCACCACCTGTCCCAGACTCTTGTACATTTAGCTGTCCCATGATTCTAGCTAACTCTTCGTTCTTTTGTTTCTGTGAATAGATCAAGCAAATTCATTAAGCAATGATGGAACAAGACATTCTACACAGACAAGAATGTATCTAAGCACTGTCCATAAGGTCCAAAAGGTCATCGCCACCACCTGCTCCAGACTCTTGTACATTTAGCTGTCCCATGATTCTAGCTAATTCTTCACTCTTCTGTTTCTGCGAATAGATCAAGCAAACTCATAAAGCAATGATGGAACAATATTTTCAATATGATTCTAGCTAACTCTTCATTCTTTTGTTTCTGTGAAAAGATCAAATAAACTCATAAAGCAATGATGGAACAATATTTTCAATATGATTCTAGCTAACTCTTCATTCTTTTGTTTCTGAGAATAGATCAAACAAATTTATAAAGCAATTATGGAACAATACTTTCAATATGATTCTAGCTAACTCCTCATTCTTTTGTTTCTGAGAATAGATCAAACAAATTCATAAAGCAATGATGGTACAAGATTTTCAAGAATGTATCTAGGCGCTGTCCATGAGGTCCAAAAGGTCATCCCCACCACCTGCCCCTGATTCTTGTACATTTAGCTCTCCCATGATTCTAGCTAACTCCTCATTCTTTTGTTTCTGTGAATAGATCAAACAAAAACATTTAACCATTTCAAGAAGAACACCTAGTTTTATGTCTCTATTTAAATACCGTTGGAAAATATTGAGACAAAAGAAGAAAATGCCGATAAACAGCATTTTCTTCTTTTGCCTCAATATTTTCTGTGCTATATTGCCCACAAATTCAATCTTATTTTCTTAAAAAAAAATCCATTCAGTTGTCTGCAGAACCATCAAATTGGACCACCCTATTTTTGTTGCTATTTAGGAAAGGGTTAAGCACTGTCCATGAGGTCCAAAATGTCATCACCACCACCCGCTCCTGACTCTTGTACATTTAGCTCTCCCATGATTCTAGCCAACTCCTCATTCTTTTGTTTCTGTGAATACAACAAGCAAAAGGATTGTAGTGCTATGATGGAATACATATATAATATCACTGCTTTTCGATTAAAACCTTGTAACAGCAGTTTGTTTTAAGCTGCAGTTACGATGTTTTCGTTGAAAAGCGACTATATACAATAACAATGAAAACTTTACATTCATACCGTACTGTTTGACTTGGTTGTTGAGGCACTAAACAATTACTGCGACCTGCTTAGTTTGGCTCAAGAAGGCACATTATTAAGTGACAATTGAGAAACTGTTCAAAGCAGCATAAACCATATTACAAACTATGAAAGATTTTTAAGCTGCTACAAGTATTAGATTGTTCCAAAAGACAGCATTATAACAATATTAACAAGAGTGCCATGGTCACAATATACACCGCCTCAGAGACTAAGTTTTAAGGGGGCATAACTCAGGCAAAATTCAATGAACCAGAAAATCCTTCCTTCATGCTTATCTACCAATTGAGGTGATAACATTGACCAAGTTTCAAAAAGATCTAGCCAGAAACTTAGGAGAAGTTGAACTCACAAGAAAAATGGACGGACGTACATATGGACGGACAGACGGAGAAGATAACGCCAATATAATGACCGCCACCAGCGGAGTATAAAAAGAAGACATAAAGGATAAAACTTTTGTGTGAAAATAACAAACCTTTGACGCATCAATTCTGACAACTTGAGATTCTGACGCTGTTTCTGTAGGCTGGTAAATAATAGAGGCTTGTCTGAAACGAAGTTATCAGAATATTTTTTTAATGCTTTAACCCTTTCCCAAACGACAATTTTTTTTAAAATTTCCATTTTAAAAACAGCTGCAGATGACAAATGGACCTATTTTAAGATGGAATTTGTATTCATTATAGCACGGAAAATATTGAGACAAAAGCAGAAACTGCTGGTTATCAGCAGTTCTTGTTTTGTCTCAATGTTTTCCCAAGCCATTTCTACAAGGGACGTCAAAACCAGGTCTTCTTTGGGAAAAGTTTTTAAAACCTTTCCCAAGCAAGTCCTGGTTTTAACATCTACGATAGAGGAGGCTGTGGAAAGCATTGACGGAAAAGGAGAAAATGCTGCTGATCAGCATTTCCTCCTTTTCCGTCAATGCCTTCCATGACATAAGTTCAGATATTGAATCATCATATTATGATTTTCTCGACATCATTACATTCAGATCCATTTATAGGCAATTTTTTGGTGAAATGATCTGCCATCTGACAGACAAAGCATCTGACAAATGGCAAAAGAAAATCAATCCTTTCGAAAACAAGACCTTGTTTTGACGTCCCTATTAGAAAGGGATTGGGATTGGGATTTTCTCCTTTTGCATAAATACTTTCTGATCTATAATATTATTATGCATAAATAACATTTGCAATAACTTCAATTATGTAATCAAGATCAGTGGCAGTGGCAGGAGCACCTAACCATGGATTCTTATACCAGTACTGCCACAACTGCACCCATGCCGAGTTTCCAGCTGCTTGCCAAGATAGGTTTAGTATAGTATTATAAAACCATTGGTGGGTGACAATTTTGTCAGAAAGTATATTTGCAGTGGGAGGGAATCAAACCAAGGACCTCTCGAAAGAGAGACCGATGCACTACCAACTGTGCCATGACCGTGGCAACACAAATGTGAGCCTGCTACCCCATTACCACACAGTAATGCCTTTTGACGGCCTACATGAAGATTGTTTTGGAAATCATTGTGGAAAATGACAAAACTGCTTGTCACAAGCAATTTCTTCATTTTCCACAATACTTTCTACCCCCCCAAAAATTGTAATATTTCAAAATTTCATCAAATTGAAAATGTCGTCTGCAGCTTCTGTCAATTCGAACCAGTCTCAAATTTTGCCGTTTGGTAATGAGCTACTTACTCTTCTTCCTTATCTGTATTAAACAAGTTTAGTCTGAACCCAGTTTTCTGTGTGGTGGTAGAGTTGCCAATTAGATGAGATAGTAAATCTAGCTGTGCCTTAGCCAGGGGATCTGGAGTTTGGTTTTCCTGTAAACATAATAATAAATATCATAATGTATTTACACATTAGATTAATGTCAAACCAATTTAGAACTCTTTCCAAAATTACAAAATTTTAGATTTTTCAGAATTGAAAGGTGTTCTATACACTGGCGTATTCAGAGGAGGTTTAGGGGGTTTCAATCAGACTTCAGATTTTACATTGTGTGTAGTGCAATGCACTATATAGGACCAACAAGAGCTGTCCGAAGACAGCACGCTCGACTTTCTAAGTTGCTTCGTATAAAGGGGGCATAACTCCAAATATAGTGGAGCCAGGGTCATGGGCCCTGGTAGTAAGGTAGAGGGTGTGATGGTGAATAAGTATTCCAAGTTTGGGTTGAATCCCTTTGATAGTATAGAAGTAATTGATGTTTGAAAAAACTTTAACCTTGGTTGCAACACCAACGCCGACGCCAACGCCCGGGTGACAGTATAAGCTCTCATTTTCTTCGAAAAGTCGAGCTAAAAAGTACTGAATTGTAACGCTGGTACCAAGTTTTCACTATCTGTGAAGGTCCAGTTTTCCATAAATGTTACTATAAATTGAAAATGTGGGTATGTAAAGTTAGATGCAGACTTGGGTTAGACTTGATATTTCTTGAATGTATTTTTTACCCGATTTTATGTCCCATAACCTAGCATGGGTCCCTTTAAGACTATGTAAGAATTTAGTTTTCAAGAAATGAGCTGTATTATCAACAGACATACTATTATTTTTCGTGTAATTATTTGTAACAACAAGCATGATTGGCTCAATTTAATTTCTCCTGCAATCAGATGTCTTCTTAAACAAAATATGGATCCTTGGTTTTTACGTCCCTGATAGAGAGGCTTGGGAAAACATTGAGACAAAAGAAGAAAATGCTGATAATCAGCATTTCTCCTATTGTCTCAATATTTCCTGTGCTATATTGTACAAAAATCTCATCTTTATCAACATCCACTTTGGTACCTGCATCAGCTTTCAAATAAGACCAGCTGAAAAATTGTTGTTTAAGTAAGGTTTGATATATGTGACCCGTCACGCTAAAAGGGACCTTATCGGATGTGTGAAAAATATCGACCCTAGTCAGTCTGCGCAGTCTGCGCAGCCAGACTAGGGCCGACACTTTTCACTTTTATGTAATTTTCTTAATTCGGGATGTCTTGCATATCTTACTGTGTTAATTTTTCGCATACGGGATCTGGTTGACCTGTGCCGAGTCTGACAAGTTTGTCAAAATTTGGATTTTGGAGTTCGGATAAGGTCCCTTTTAGCGTGACGGGTCACATATATTAAGTACTTACAATATCTGATATGGTTGTAGTTTTAGGTTTACTGATAGCCTGGGTCTCTACAGGTCTTGCTACTGAATACCTAAAAGTAATCAACAATGACAGTAATCCGTTATCTTATTGTTACATTTTATAATTGTACAAAACATCATATTGCTGCTCTTCAACAAAAACCTCGTGACTGCAGCTTAAGACAGGGCTGCAGTTACGAGTTTTCATTGAAAAGCAACAATATTTTCAAGCAAAATCATTACAATGAATACAATATCCTATACAATATCCTTCAAAGAACTATTTTCTTTTTGACTTAAAATGAGCAAACCAAGACTTATTCTTAAAAACTTACTTTTACAGTCAATTGGGTAAACTATAGCAAACAAGCTTTGGCAAGGAAACTTCTATATCTCAATCAGGTCTCAATACATTTCCAAAATCATGATTACCTCAATCCTTTCTCCAGTTGAGTAAATAACTTCAGATAATTAATTTGATTTAGGTCGTATTCAAACTGTTTTGAATTTTGAAAAGAATATAAACATAAAGAATTAATGTTAAACATGTACTAAAATACACAGCAATTGTGCAAAGATTTAAACTGATACATGCATAGAGATAAAGTGTTAAAGATATGGTATCACTAACTTATTATAATATCATACTGACAACTCATTAATAATATGAATTTAATATCTGTTATGTCATGACAAAATGTGGCATTTAACAAAACTTGTCCCTTTCAGGTAGTCCACCCCTTATGAGATTCACGCCACTTCGAATTTTTTCTTGACACTTGGTTAACATTACGCAAAATGTTACAAAGTCGCCAGAATAATTCTGATGTCCCATGAATCTTATTAGGGGTGGACTACCTTAAAAACACTATTTTGTCATGATACACAAAGTAACTCAACATTAAATCATCAAACTTATTCAACAAAAATATATTATGAATATTTGAAACAAACTTAAAGCAGAAATGACCCGAGACATCAGCATGTAACGCAATGATGTATGCACATTGAATTTTTTAACAGACTATCTGCTAAGTTTCTTACAGATTTATTGGCTGGTAAAAACTTATTCGTCTCATGTTATTTCTGCTAAATAATATAACATAAAAGTATTTCATTAAATTGAATATAAATATCAACAAACCGTCTTCAAGTGAAGCAATACAAAAACAATTTTCAGTGTTCCAAATTAATACAAACTCAAAATGTAGTCATTCTGAGGTACATGTAGCACTGTAATACAAACTAGTATTAGAGGTGCTTTCTTTAGAGCAAGATTCTTAGAGATTTCTAAGACGTTTTTGGTGAAGTGTTTTTAAGACCGAGATTCTAACCAAGGTGTTCTGAATACTTCATACTTTTTACAAATGATATCATCATGACATCATTTGTTTAAAGTATGGAGAATTGGGAACGCCACAGTTTATAAATCATGGCGCATTCCCATCAACTTGGACAATAATTCTCTTTTCTATTGTTTCGACAGAATTGACCAAGGGGTTCCGCAAGAAGCATAGAGATTAATGGCGCCCCCCACTGAGCACCTTAAAAATCTTACTCTTAAGAATGCTTTATCTTAAAACATCTTATGAAATCTCAAGATATCTCAAGAAATCTCGCTCCTCAGAACTTGGCAGTTACATGATGGTCAATTGGAAATATTCAAGGGCAAAATAGCAGTAAAATCTTAAGACAGGCACATTTAAGGCTGTCATCCTTTGGCTTCTCTCTTGTTTAGACAACAAAATAAATTTGTAACTTTTAAGACTGTAACTAACATTTTCAACAAACTTTTGACCTACAAGCCTCTGTATAGACTTCTGCAAATAAATATGATGTTAAACGATAGGTTATTTAGATGCTTTTTAATATCACAGTTAGTTTCAAATTCAACTAGCACATTAACGTTCCGTTATTTACTAACAACACAGACACAGGTAACAAGTATTTTTATTTATTATCTCTTGTTTCACCGGAATAGCTTTTTCAATGATAATTTTGTGTAACTTGTATGAATATAATCCAATTGCTACTTGATTCAATAAGAATACCAGACCAATGTTTATAAGGCCACAAAAAGTGATTTATTTGGGTGGCAACAGCAAAGATTGTTTGGCAAGGTTACAGTTATTCAAAGGGTTAATAAGTCCTCAATTTCAAATAAAAGAATTCTAGAAATTAAACATTTTTGGTCTATGGAAAAAGCTTACATGTTTGTTCCTAGTTTTGTGACTCTATCCCCCTTCAAATCTGTAGAACCTTGTTTGGATGGTGAATTATAATTCCCTCCAGACGGGAAATTGTGTGTCTGTGTCTCGTTTCCTTTCTGGTCAAAACATCTGTAATAGGGTAATAGCAACATATTAAGATTGTATCTTTAACCCATTACTGCCCAGTGACGCTATTTAAAACCCCTTGCGATTAATGCTTAGAAAAACATTGTGTAAAATGAATTGGTTTGGTAATATTGATGTTTTACAAATAAGCTCTTAATTACATGATTGCTTTATAGATCTAGTTGTCCACATGAAATGTTTGTTTTGCTTATTTGGTAAAATGTTCAAATCGTCTTTTAATTTGAAACAAGTAATCTGGTATACCTCACGATTAATGACCTGGCAGAGCAGCCAATGCTAATCGAATGGAATGCTCTGCCAGGTCAATTCTCGTCCGCTATACTAATTCATGAGTATATGTTTACATGAACTTTCCATTAACCCTTTTTCAAACAGCAAAATTCAAGGCTGGTCCAAATTTATAGATGTTGCGGACAACAATTTCAAGTGGCTATCTATTAGAATCTTTGTATTTATTGACTAGTTCACTTTCTTGATAGTACCAGGTACATGTGTACCCCATGGTAATGTTCCCCCAGTTTGTAACACAAATCTACCATTCTGTGTGTGAACTTTGTCTTTCAAAACTTTGACTTGTTTGGGAATGGGGTAATCTCTGGTATCTGTAGCCCAATACCACACAATGATGCCTTTCAGTGCAA
Organism: Fragum sueziense; assembly: GCA_963680895.1. Lineage (NCBI taxonomy): Eukaryota > Metazoa > Mollusca > Bivalvia > Cardiida > Cardiidae > Fragum > Fragum sueziense. The sequence goes on from OY804595.1 coordinate 49,099,597, forward strand.
AACAATAAAGGCTTTGGAAAACATTGTGGAAAATGAAGAAATTGCTTGTAACAAGCAATTTCTTCATTTCCCACAATGTTTTCTAATCAAAAATGTTAAGATTTTTTAAATTCTATCAATTTGAAAATGTTGTCTGCAAAACCTTTCAAATTGAAAGTTCAAAATTTTACTATCTGGTAATGGGTTAAACTTGTTCACTTACTTGATAGTGCCAGGGACATGCGTACCCCATGGTAATGTTCCCCCAGTTTGTAACACAAATCAACCATATCATGATGACAAAATGGATACCAATAAGAACCCACAACATAGAATTTGTTCACTTACTTGATAGTGCCAGGTACATGTGTACCCCATGGTAATGTTCCACAGGTTTGTAACACAAATCTACCATATCATGATGACAAAATGGATACCAATAAGTACCCACAACATAGAATTTGTTCACTTACTTGATAGTACCAGGTACATGAGTGCCCCATGGTAATGTTCCACTAGTTTGTAACACAAATCTGCCATTCTGTGTCTGAACTTTGTCTTTCAAAAATATGGATACCTGAAAGGCAAAAAATGTTATGTTCCAGAAATATTGCTCCAAAACCTTTCTTGAACAACAAAATGATAATATGTAAATTTGTCGAAGTTGGATAGAGTTACAAGGGACAAAATAAAATATACAATAACAATTGCATGTGAATCTCAAAGCCTAGACAATAAGTTAGTTATCAGCAGTTTCTCCTTTTTCCTAAGTGTTTTCCGAAGTTTTTGCTCTGTTAGCAATGTCAAGACCAGGAATCGCTTGGAAAGAATCAACCGATGGATTATGCAGAATATTGGTCAAGATTTAACTAGTTTTGTCAAATTCCAAAAAAGGTTTCTAAAAATGGTCATAGACTTCCTAATAACCACTTACTGTGTTAAATATTTTCCTGCCACCATTGAGTACAAACATGGTTTACCTCCCTTTGACAAGATTTTGGCTAGTCCTCATTTAAAGTTTTGATATTTCTAAATTCAAAGCCTTTCCCAAACAACAAAACTCTGTTATAATTTAGATTGAAAGCTTTGGTTAGATAACAATACAAATGGCACCAATTTATAACAATCTTAAACAGAATCATTAAACATTGATGGAAAAGAAGAAAATTTTCTCCCTTTTTTTGCACATGGGCTCTGAATCATATAATCAATGTCTTCTCTGATGCAATTTTCACTCTTTGATATCGGACGTTGCTCCATTAAAATGGAGCAACGTCTGATATCAGAGAGTAAAATTTGCAACAGAGAAGACTCGGATTATGAATAATATTGTTTCTAGAATTGCTGACATATAAGTTTTTGTTTAAAAACTTCTTATATAGCATGCTAATAGGTTATGTGTTTGAGCGTCATAAATTGAAACAAGATCATCATTTTAACCCTTTCCCAAATGAAAAATCTTAAAATGGTCCAATTCAAAAGCTGCTGCATACACCAAAAGGGATCCACATGTAGATAGGATTTGTGTACAATAGAGCTTAGAAAACATTGAGACAAAAGGAGAAAATGCTGGTTACCAGCATTTTCTTCTTTTGTCTCAATGTTTTCACAAGCTTTTTCTATTAGGTATGTCAAATCCAGTTTTGTTTGGAAAAGTCAAAATTATACAATACCCGTATATGCATGTCCTGGAAGAAGCTGAGTAGAGTTTGTCTGACCAAGTGGAAACCCCCATTAGACATCGGCCCATATGACTGAAATGTAAAAAAGTTATGAAATGAGCAAATTGCGCTGACTGACAAGGGTCGAACCTGTATCTAGAATGTTTTCCTACTCTACTTTTTTTAAATTTTGAAATGTGATGTCTAGTTGAACTCTGCAGGGTTAGATCTGTCTTTAAAAAAATTATTGACCTTTCCTTATGGTCATTTTTAGCATGATGGGTCACATATTTTTTTCCGATGATAGTAAGCAAAATAATATGAACAGTTGATTGAACTGGATTTGATGCTACATCCAACAGTTTGAATAGTTTAACTTCTGCAGCCAGTGCTCCTAAAATGTGTTTCTTCTATTGCTGGCATGAAAACAAACACAATAAAATTGTTCAATCCTATGTCTTTTCAATTTGACCAGACTACAATTTTATTATTTGTGATGACTAACATTTACAGTGCTGGTAAGTTCTACTTTTGCGACATATAATGCAAAATTTTATGATAAACCAACAAACCTCCATTTGCAATCTGTATACATGTTCCACTTGTTGCAATATATTGGGCTGGTCTTCCACAAACTTTCTGATGGCATCCATGTGGTTAAGTGTAATCAGTAAAATATCTTTGGGGCTCAATGCTAAGGACACTTGGTAAGGCCATAGTCATTTTAGAAAAGGTTAGCCCTTCTCAGGGTGTATTGCTGTGACCAAAGCTTTGGCAGGCAGTATAGACTAAGATCAGCCTGCACAGGCTGATCTTAGCCTTTACTGCCTGCTTTCTACTCAATTATTGTCTCATAAAATTGATACATACTGATTGAAATAGCTTTTGAATTAGAAAATTGCTTTAAACAAAATTTAAATTTAAATCAACAAACCTCCATCAGTAGTCTGTATACATGTTCCACTAGTTGTAATATATTGGGCTGGTCTTCCACAAACTTTCTGATGGCATCCATGTGGTTAAGTGTAATCAGTAAAATATCTTTGGGGCTCAAGGCCAAGGACACTTGGTAAGGCCATGGCCATTTAGAAGCTCAACGCCAAGGACACTAGGTAAGGCCATGGTCATTTTGAAAAAATAAATCACAAACCTCCATAAGTAATCTATACACATGTTCCACCTGTTGAAGAATATTGGGCTGGTCTTCCACAAACTTTCTGATGGCATCCATGTGGTTAAGTGTAATCAGTAAAATGTCTTTTGGGCTCAAGGCCAAGGACACTTGGTATTTGAAGGCCATAGTCATCAAGTCATATAACTGAAAGAAAAGAAAGCAAAAATAATTGAATCTACAAATTCAGTTTCGAATTAAATCATTTTTTGTGATGGGTCAAATTCATACAAGAATGGTTGCAGAGCAGACTAATACACACCCTTTTCACTAGCAATATCTTCAATTACCACAATGTTTTCTATCCTAAAAGTTGTACTTTCGAAAAATTTCATCAAATATAGATGTTGTTTGCGACCTCTTTCAATTTGGACCACCCAAAAATTTTGCTGTCTTGTTATGGGTTAATAATCAATTAATAATCAAACAAGAGCAAAGATTAATTTGTACTAGAAAATCAGGAGTGCGTGGATAGTTTATTTATCTACTGGTATAGTTTCTATGCTGTTTAGCATAAACAGAAGCTTTTACATAACATATAAATAGCAACTGTCGACAGGCAAATAAAAACCAATACAGAGACTGGAATTTTCCTCTCTCAACTAACCCTTTTCGAAAAACATAATATGATCTGGTTTTGACGACCTCATAGAAATTCAGTCAAGCAACCCTTGAGAAAAAATAAGAAATTGCTGGTGACCATTATTTTTTTTTACTTTTTCGTTTCATAAACATTTTTTGTCATAATGTAGCAAACAAATCCATATTGAATTAACATTCATAGATGCAATAGCTTTTATCTTGCAATAATTTAAACATTTGCCATTTGGAAAAAGGCTCAATCTTCAATAACTGGCACGTGCTTCAGTGCATTGATTGCACAGCAATTTGGAAAAATTCCGTCAGCGTAACAAGTAGTAGAACATGCCTAATTGTCGTGCAGCACGTTTTCAAACAAAGGCAAAGTCAACAAAATATTTGATTTACAAGGAGGAACAAAAATCTTCAATGAGAGGGAGTGGTTATTTGAAGATCTTTTTTGCTTAATTCACAAAACTCTCAGCTTTTGTATACATAAATTTACTGCAAAAAAGGATTATCAACGCAAAAGTTTAAATAAACAAAGAACAGTGGTTACTGTCGGGGAGCAGAATCAATAGCCTTCGATGGTTTAATTTGATTATCCTTAGATGACCTTTAAAACAACTAAATAATTTTCTTCCTGCAAACCGTCATATTATGCACTTTCTTCATGCAAATTTCCATTCCAATAAGATGCATAGTAACAGGAATTATGCTTACAAAAACATAGAAAGTCACAGACTAACTGAAAGGGTGATTGTTTGTCATATTTTATGCTGAATCACAACCAATTATCAAGATTTTGGCAATATCATGTCAAAGAAAGGTGTTTTTCATTTACTTCCTTACTTTCCTAAAGTTTGTTTAAGAAGTAAATATTAAGCCCATGAGTACTTTCATCTTTGTAACAGAATGCAATCTTGTTTGAAATCTTAAAGTGACATAAATTTCACATTCATTTCTTTTTTTAAAAGTATGTCTTGACACAAAGATTGTCTATTCTAATGCGTAGAAAGGCTATCAGTTTTTTGAAGTTGTTATTCAAAGTTGAGACAGAAATGACAAACTCTATATAAATCTGAAATGTTGTCCACAACAATTTGTTTAATTTTAGCACAAAAATATACATTTCTCGTAAACGGTTCAATATTTCAGCTTGAAATTTTCAGAATGTTCATAAGAAAACAAGCTCTTTCCGATAGAATACAAGTAAAATTAATGAAAAAATAATTGTGAAATGTCACTTTAAACTGCTTCAATTTCAAAAGCAGTTGAAGACAACATAGTGGATGTTAATGAAAATAAAATTTGTTTTATTATTTTTTCTTGCTTCTTAAAGTAGTTGTTACGATTATAACGCGAAATTATGAACGTTTTCAGACCCATCAGATATGCAAGTATTTTCTTAAACAGTGGGGTTATTGCCATAGAATGCAATAGACCATTATAAAGGTTGTGATGTATGATTATATCACTATCCTGAATCACCTAGTGGACATTTCATGCATTGGTCAAGATAGCATGTGCCCATTGTAGCATTAGGTCTTAAAATTTACCATGATAATGCTAAAAGGTCAATACATTTGTGTGACAGACCATAGTAGATACTGTAATTTGCTGGTTGAAATAGGGTTAACTCTTTCCCAAACAGCAGAATTTTAGGGTGATCCTCTTCAAAAACTGCCATAAATGACAAAATGGAAGGTATTAAAAATAGAATTTGTGTAAAATATTGCATGGAAAATATTGAGACAAAAGGAGAAACTGCTGGTTATCAGCAGTTTCTTCTTTTGTTTCAATGTTTTCCCAAGCCTTTTCTATTAAGGGAGTCAAACCAGGTCTTGTTTGGGAAAGGGTCAAAGGCTACTTTATTTTAATTAGCCATTATAATTCAAAAAGGAATCTTTTGACCTAGCAATTTCGAACTGAACTCAATGCATCATTATATCAATTAACCCAAAAAAAGTCAGGTAGATGTGACCTTATTTCTTGACTTTGTATTTTAAATTGTCAATTGAAGGCTTTAAAACAGTTTTTTCAAGAACTTGAGGCAAAACCGTTTTAAGTGTATAGGTGGTGTTTATAAGCATTTACAATAGTTTTGTAGTAAGCAATAGAATTATCGTAGAATGGTACCAAAATTTATAAAAACATTTAGCTAAGCCATTTAAATACCATTTATTGAATTACAATACCAATTTACGTCATACCTACGTCTAAAGGATAAAATTCTATAATAGATATAATAGCCTTGAAGTATGAACAAATAAAGGTGTGCCGCTCTGTGAAGTAGAGGTCTAAGGTGACATTATTATGCACTTAACAAGAGTAGGTGTACAGAAGCATACTTGACTATCAAGTGCCGGATTGTGCCAAAACGTAAAGTTGAAAAGAGGACATAGTATTACATTATTTGTATGATCTGTGCATGATCTTGTGATGTTTGTAAACATTAATTACCAACCATGTAACCTAATAGGTTAGGTCTATCGGGTTTTGCGCTGCTTTCAACTGATATGATTAAATTGTGTCAGCTGGAGCACCATGGATTCCTGTTGTTTCTCATACAAGTACTACCACAACACCTAACCGAGCCTCCAACTGCTCACCCACATAGGTTAACGATATCAAACCATTGGTGGGTGACATTTTTGTGAGAAAGGGTATTTGCCACAGCCAGGGACCTCTCGAGTGAGAGACAGATGTGCTCCCTACTGCGCTATAGCTGCGGCACTATGCAACCTATTACAGGCTGCTAGGCTAGACATGCATGGAAATTGCCAATCACAACTACAGTACAATCCTCGCTATCATTGCCATAAACCCGTTCTGATCTGTTCTGACCACAGTTCTTCCTGTGGTCGAACTATAGCTGCGGAAATGACATCAATAGCTCACACTATTTGGTGCTAGATTGGGAGCGATGGAGCCATAATACCAATTGAAGTAGGCCTAGGTTTAACCCTGTCATTATGTTGTCCCACAAATATCACAGTGCAGATTGTGCATTATGGGATGGATAAGGACTACGGACAAAATAATCTTGATTCTGGTCAAATAAGTTGCGAGAACTTTACTACATGTAAAGGGAATGCAATAACCTTAATGCATCTCAAAATTTAAAAGATTATTGTCATACTTTTTATACATTTTTGTTGATTTTCAAAATCTCTCAATAGGTTTATCAGTGAACCCAGAAGGTTCAGTTGAGAAAGCCACTGCAGATAGCAAAATGGATGATGATAAAGATAGGATTTGTGTACCATTTAGCAAATACTTTATATTGAGACAAATGTAGATGCAGCAGCTGATTATCAGAATTTCGTCCTTTGCTCCAATATTTTCCCAGGCTATTACCATCAAGTTGTGTTTGTGATAAGGGTTAAAGGAAGTCAAAACAGGTCCAAATCAACTACATCATGGTGGATCTTGTGCATCATGGGATGGATAACAACTACAGACAATTATAATCTTGATTTTGGTCATTTTATTTTTACAATAACTTTTTTATTTCTGTGTCAATTTTCAAAATGTTTGTTGCATGTACCCCACCTTACAAAGCTCTTTTCTCAGATATATGTATTACTTGTGGAATCCTTTTACTTTTTCCAAAAATTGATCCTAATCTACCAGAAAACGAAATGACAACGACTACAGACAAATTTGCCTCGCTTCAGGTAAGAAATTGTGCAATAACTTTCGTATTCATGAGTCAATTTCCTTGCGGTTTGTTGCATGTACCCCGCCTTAATGAGTTCTTTTCTCAGGTGTATGACTTCTTTGAAGTCTTCATTCTTTACCCCAAAAATTTATCCAGACCAGAAAAACGATCTTAATTTTTTGTCGTTGGGACCAATTCTTTGCAAAAAGTACAAAAAGCTAGGTTTCAATTAAGTCATACATCATAGGAAAGAGCTCAGTTTAGGCAGGGTACATGCAACAAACCATTTGAAAATTGACGCAGAAATAAGAAAGTCATTGCAAAATGTCTCACCAGAAGTCCGTAGATTTACCCATCCCATAGTGCACAATCTCCACCATGTACATGTAAAGGAAATAAAGTAGGGGCGCCGTGGTCTAGTGGTAGGACGCGGGCTTAGGGATCGAGAGGTCCTGGGTTAAAATCCCGCCGAGGTCACGGGACTTTTTCTGAGCAAACAAGTTACCCCACGTTGCTCCTCTTCACCTAGGTGTATAAATGGGTACACAGGAGAGTTGAAAGCCGATGTGCTGTGGCTGCCGCAGGCGCCGACTGTAAACAGCCGACTTGAAGCTCAATGATCGTGGAGTAAAGTGTGAAAGTCGCGCGAATATGGACCTAGTTCGTAAATTTGAGACTATAAACCACCTTTACTTTACTTTACTAGTAGTTTAAATGCATTTCAAAATTTCAAAGACTATTGTCATACTATTTATACTTTTTTGTTGAATTACAAAATCGCTCACATGACTTTGCGAGTGGGTTTTTTCAAATATAGATCATCATGATACATCGTGAAATATATACAATACAGGGTAATGATCGGTGATCACAGGCTTAGCGTAAAACTAGTGTAGATGCATTATATTGGTGCCAAGATCTGGAGGGATGGCCTTAAATGGCATTTAAACCTTTCTGAAACAGGACAAATTCTTTAGAGCTGGATTCTTAAGATATCTTAATCCTAAAGATTTATTACAATGATATGTTAATATTTATGATATTTTTAGATATATCTTTCTTTAGAGCCAGATTCTATTCTTCTTAAAGAACTCATCGGTCATTATTTAGATTAAATATGAGAGAGTTATTACGAAGAATCATATAATTTTTATAAACTGTGATGTCCAAATACTCCATACTTTCAAAATGTGACATTGCAAGGACCAATGACATAATTTTTTGTAAAGTATGGAGCATTTGGACTATGATTTCGGTAGAAAAAATCCTGTAACGAAAGTGCCTCTGGTGATCAAAGGCAGAGGATCTGTACACAATGAAAAATGAAAAACCCTGATCCATGTCTGTCCCAAATACCATTAGGACCTATTTTGCTAGATTCAAGCTCTTACTTATAGGCACTTGTGATAGTTTCATACAATACCATTCAGATGAATTAACTTTACAGCATTTTTCATTCACATTTTTAAGTGAGGTTTCAAAATACAACACCCACGCAAGAGACATCCAATATTGGCTTTGAATATGGGTATTGTACTCCGATGTAATGCTACACGTGACTGACCTAATTTTGTCTATTTGTGACCCGTCACACTATCGGGGACCTTAACCGAACTCCAAAAATCCAAATTTTAACAAACTTGTCAGACTCAGCACATGTCAACCAGATCCCGTATGTGAAAAACAAACATATAGTAAGATAGGGAAAACATTCCAGATTTAGAAAATTACATGCAAGTGAAAAGTGTCGGCCCTAGTCTGGCTGCGCAGACTGCGCAGACAGACTATGGTCGATATTTTTCATATTTCCTATAAGGTCACTTTTAAATTCATAGATGGCGGGTCACATTAAATTCATAGATATTATCTTTTCCCACTCGATGAATTTTGAGACTGATTTAACCCGTCCACAAAGACCAAATTTTAGAACGTTCTAATTTGAATGACCTTGATGATAACAAACATTAAACATTGCAATGAAGGAATTTCATCGAAAAATCATATTTTGCCTTCCTTATTAGTTATTACAACCAATCATTGCCAAATTCTACTTGCTGAACTTTGAGTTCATGAATTGACACTTGCAAATTTTGACTAACAAAATAGAGTACCTCTCCTTTGACCATGTTTCTAATAAACGCCTGGGCCTTTATTAGAATAATTGTAAACAGTACTTGTATTGTATCATGGAAAGTTTTAATGAAAACACTGATTTTCAGTAATGTCTTCTTTTTTCTCACTGTGTTCTAAAATCTGTTTGAAACTTATTTTGGAATGAATTTTAAACCCTTTCCATAAACAAAACCTGGTTTTGATGTCCCTTAAATCTTTCCCAAATGGCAAAATTTTGGACTTTTCTAATTTGAAAGCTACTGCAGATGACAAAATGAATGTTGATAAAGATCAGATTTGTGAATAACAGAGCAGAGAAAATATTGGGGCAGAAGGAGAAAATACTGATTATCAGCATTTTCTTCTTTTGCCTAAATGTTTTCTAAAATCTTCTCTATTGGAAACATCAAAACCAGGTTTTGATTCCCTTAATACCCATAATGAAATGCAACATGCAGCATAAGATGTCCTGCCCTAGTTTTGTCTATGTAATTCATAGATCTTATCTTTTCCAACGCGATGACTTTTGAGACCGGATTGACCCTTCTAAAAAGACCAAATTTTAGAACGTTCGAATTCGAATGACCTTAAAGATAACAAACATTAAAGAGAGTTTATTTTTGAATGAAATTGTATATTATGGCATGGAAAACATTTTTGAAAATGCTGAATTTTCATTAATTTCTTTTCAGCTCTCTTTCCAAAATCTGTATGATACTTGGAATGGGTTTCAACTCTTTCCCAAACAACACCTGGTTTGGACATCTCTTACAGAAAAGGCCTTGGAAACAAGGATAACCAACATTTTCTCTATTCGCCTCAATAGTAGGGAGGTCACAGTTTCGTTTTAAAAATACTGCCTCTATCTGATTCTATGTTAAAACGAGTAATTTACAAACGGCATTTTCAGCCTAAATAACACATTATATTGCCAAAAAGTGTGTAAAAACTTAAAGCTAAACAGTTATATTACATTATGATAAAATACTTTTACCTTATACACGTTCTTTTCGTGTTAAATCTCTATTTGAAAAGTGGGTCAACTCTGCGTTTCTTTGTTTGAACTCGGTCGTTACCTTAGAAGGACGCGTGGGTATGTGTGATAAAATTGCTTTGGCACTGCCGTTTCTTAACGGATTTTCATAAATCTTATATCAAATTAAAGAGGGAAAATAGATCTATTCATCCGTGTATGTTGATTTGATGAACCGATGAATTATGAGTCGATGATTAGGTATTCAAAATAGGTCATTTTACTCGGCTTCAAATGGCAAGAACTATGCGGCAGAAAAGCCTAGAAAAGCCTACATATGTTCTTCAACATCCTATCTATTCAAATAATAAAACATCTTGTGCTTTTAGCTTAGCGCATTCAAGCGCAAAGGCTTTAACAATGGGAAGTGTTTTTCAATTCCCCGTGATTTATCGATAATTTCTGTCTAAACTCCATTCATCCTAAATTTATTCATAAATGTTGACGACAGTGACTCAAAGAACATTCTTGCAAAGTTTGGTTGAAATTGGCCGAATGGTTGATTTGTTAAGAATGATATCATGATTTCTCAAAGTTCGATAAGCCTTGCCCTGCCACGCCCATATTATTTGACGAATCAAAAAATCAAGAACATTCTTTGAATATGGTCATCCAAGGAACATTCCTGTAAAGTTTTGTCAAAATCGGTCCAATGGTTAAGGAGTAGGAGGTGTTTCAAGGAATTATGGGCGAACAGACGGACGGACGGACGGTGAGTGACCACAATAGCTCATCTTGAGCACTTCGTGCTCAGTCCAAAGGGATTTACAAAATCGGCGTTTCTCATGGGCTTCCTAAACATCCATTTAACCCTTTCCCAAACAGTAAAACTTTATGGTCATCCAACTCGAAAGCTGTGACAGGCGACAGAATGAGTGTAAAAGAAAATAACATTCTTTCGCCTCAATCTTTTCACCTTCAATAAAATCTGTTCAGGACGTCAAAACCAGGTCTAACCAGGTCTTGTTCGGGAAAGGGTGAGGCAGCCAAAAATTGAATTGAATTTAGATGTTGCAAAATGGACATGTTCAAATGTATGGTGTGCTTTTGGGTCAATGTTTTGAAAGCCTATTTCTTCACGAACCAGAGATATAATCTTAATAATCGATCACTTGAAAGTTTGATTTTTTTTGTTTGAAATTCCTATGTTATTTGTCGTAAAATTTTGATTTTATCGGAGGCAATGACACGGAAATGATATGCACACAACGAAGCGCAGAAAATATTTACGCAAAGGGAGAAAATGTTGGTTATCGGCATGTTCTTCTTTTGTCGCAATATTTTCCAAAACCTTTTCAAATATGATCGTGAAAATCATGTCTTGTTCGGGGAAGGGCTGAAATAATGTAACAAATATTTATATAATTGTTGTTGGGTAGAAATTGAAGAACTAAATTGTTTGGTAGAATAATTTCATCCTTAGTAAAACTTCAAAGGGGTGTAACTATTTTATTAAATGTCCGATTTTAAAAACGTAAGCAGTTATGAGTTCCACTCATTCATACCTTGAAAATGATATATAATTTGTTGAAGTTCTTTGAAAAATAAACAATAACGTTAATCGGCAGAATTATCTCCCCTTTGTAAAAATCTGAATAAGCATTATTCCATAACGCAATGTCCGATTTTCACAATTCAACCAGTTTTATGTTTCTCTCAATATTCTCTGTAAGTTGGTATATATTTTGTAGGGGCTGGAATACTTTTGGGAAAAAGTGTGACCACCCTATCAATAGTTTTGTGCTGTATTTTGTACACAAAACTAATCTCTAATAACATTTATATTAATGTCAGCAGTGAAGCTTTAACATAATGGGTCAAATTTTGAAATTTCGGACACAGTTAATTCACAGTTTTAATGAGCTATATCGAAAATTGCTAACCCATAGAGGAATAATGGAAGTTTATAATACATTCTGTTAGTCACGTATACACTTTAATTGTGGCGGGTATTCATGTGACACAACTTTTTCCAATATTTTTCAATAATGTTAACATATGACCCATTTGAAAAATCAATGATTTTTTTCCTTAAAAAACGGTTGTTATTGGACCCCTTCCCCCTCTCCGTGGAATATACTTTTTTCCCCCAATTCAGATAAATTTTCCCCTCCTGGAACTAGATTTTTCTGTTGCAAAGAAAAATCCAAATCATATATAGATTCTAGGCATCTCTAACAGTTCAAATTGTTGTTTGAATGTCCCATTATGATATACAAGCAAGTTAAATGCATTTAAAACACTGTATTTGAGATAAGCATATATACTAAAGGAACAAGAGTGCCATGGTCACAGTATACGCCGCCACTTATAAAACTCGAGACAAAAAAATGACATTGACAAGGATTTATAAATATTCACTGAAAAACATGTAAAAAATTGTGTTCACAAAAAGGTTTTTTTATAAATATCCAGTGAAAAACCTGGAAGGAATTGCGTTCACGAGGCTGAAATATCATTAAGCCCCAGAGACTAAGATTGAAGGGGGCATAACTCTGGCCAAAAATCAATGAACCATAAAATCCTTCCTTCATGCACATCTACCAATTGAGGTTATAACATTGACCAAGTTTCAAGAAGATCCGGCCAGAAACTTAGGAGAAGTTGCGTTGACAAGGCTGCAATTTCAATAATCCCCAGAGACTAAGTTTTTAAGGTGCATAACTCAGGCAAAAATCAACGAACCATAAAAACCTTCCTTCATGCACATCTACCAATTGAGGTGATAACATTGACCAAGTTTCAAGTAGATCCAGCCAGAAACTTAGGAGGAGTTGCGTTGACAAGGCTGCAATTTCAATAAGCCCCAGAGACTAAGTTTTTAAGGGGCATAACTCAGGCAAAAATCGACGAACCATAAAATCCTTCCTTCATGCACACCTACCAATTGAGGTGATAACATTGAAGAAGTTTCAAGAAGATCCAGCCAGAAACTTAGGAGGAGTTGTGTTGACAAAAAAAGTGGATGGACGGATGGACGGACGAACGGACGGACAGACGGAGAAGATGACGCCAATATACGTCCGCCTCCGGCGACGTATAAAAAAGAAACGCAACAAAAAATTAATTTGGTCATGCGTTTTGTTGTTATTTTTCTCAAAATCACCATAATTCGCATACTTTTTCAATGCACAGTATTAATCATTTGAATTTCTTGTGTCAAAATTTCACCAATGTCACAGGTTATACGTGCCATTAATATGCGTTTAAACGAGAGCGGTTTGGCGTCAACGTTAAATGCGTTCTTGCAGGCAATCCGAAAGGACTGTAACGATACCTGGCTGAAATTTGATTGCTGCACTGTGTATGAATAGCATCAACAGTTTTTCTCGATAAGATCATTTGTTTCCGTAGGTAAAATAAACACACGTTATGGTCCTGACGTCATGAGGTTAGACGTTGACGACCGCTTTTCGGGCGACCACCAATTGTTCCGTTAGTTCTGAGACGTTATCTCAAGCAATATTTTGTAAACCGATGTACACCGAAGTCAGTCGCAACTGTGGGTTGAGATGTTCCATTCGTAAACATCACAATTGCTACCGGATGGCGTCTTTGAATAGGTTGCAAAACCAAATTAGGGATTAAATCCAAACAAAAATCATTGCATTTTGTCAAGTCGATGTGCATCTACACAAATTAAAAGAGTTCTATGTAAAGTTTGGATATTTAAAGGTTTGCACGTGAGAAACGTGTAAACGTCTATTTTGACGTTATCTCACAGGTAAGACAGGTTCTGACGTAAACACAAAGATTAATATCAAGATACAGTACCCTGTAATAATCAGTTACATTTTTGATTCAAAAACATAAAAGAATTAAGAGAAAAAACAAAAAATAGTTGTTGCGTTTCTTCTTTCCTCTAGTATATTTAAATTTTCTCTGTTTAGGTGTTCACAAGCAAAGTTTTCCCCACCCATGGGCCCTGACCACCTTCCCCCAAAATCAAAAATAAACATTGAAAATAGATATAAAGCAGTGAAAACGGAAATTGTCAGTCATTTGCTGAATATGAATGATCTTTAAAAACAACAATAACAAAATACAACCAATAAAATAGTTATTGACGAGCAACCAAAATTATGGTTGGTCATCTATAACTTCTGCTAATTCTTAAAAGATCTACATCTCAGGCCCGTAGGAACAGGGGGGGGGGGGGGGCGGCTAGGGGGCTAAGCCCCCCCAATGTTGGCCAAAAATGCCGAATTTTCTCAATTTTACACTGAAAATTTTAAGAAAATCCAAACTAGCCCCCCCCCAATATTCTGGACAAGGGCTTTAGCCCCCCCCCCCCCAATATGAAATTGCTTCATACGGGCCTGCATCTAGCTGATTCCTGGCATTTTCCCACTTTTTCTGCTTCAAACAGAATTCAAAATGGTCAAGTGTGGTACATGTATTAACAAAATTATTGTCAGATTTTTCTTAAATTGATGTGTCACAAGGCAAAGTAGGTGCCTGGCGTGAACTTTCTATGTTTTCCTCATTAACCCCATACAATATCACAAAAGAAACAGGGGGATAACAGCCAAATAGAAGGGTAAAATCCCCAAGCCCCGCCTCTTGAAACCCCAGCTATGGTATACTTTAATGTCTTAGCATAATAGCCAACATGCAAACAAGATATGGAAACAAATTGCTTTATCAAGTCTATACCAAGAAAGAAATGCACCACTATAAAGTGTCTACAAGTTTTACATGCACTTATTATACACGGTGTACAACCCATGTGACTTTTGACGTCACAAATCGGTCCGATCGAGTCGGATGAAAAACTAGTAAAAAGGGCTCGCTTCAGGTACGACTTTTGCCAATAACTTTCCTTATACTTGTCCGATCGTCACAAAACATGGACGAGAGCCGTCCTTGTAGAATGCTTGACCAACGGGTGTTAAGTTTTTGACCAAAATTTCTCAAAATTTTTAGTTTATTTGAACCGCGTGATTGGAAGTCAAAGCAATTCCTTAAATCTGGATGGGAGCGATTTCATGAAATTTATGAAAAATGCCTTGTAGACAGTTTTTCTAAGACTATGTGACCCCTAATGAATTGTTCCTGTGATGCAGAATTTAGAATTGGCGTTAATCCGCGTAGCCATGTTAATTTGGGCACATATGGAAAGGAAATGTGTATTGACATGGGTGGGAAACTGAGAAAAATAGACATGGGTGGGAAAATGATGAGTTAAATAGATATGGATGGAAACTGAACATAATAGACAAGGAAAGAAGCCAACGACTTCTCAATAGGACGTAGAACTAAATTTGGTCCATCTCTTTGCTTGAGATAAAGTTGTGCGCTGCACATTGATAAATGTATATTTACTTTCTTTTTTACCAGCTATTAAATGTAATCATTGGACATAATGATATTATGCTCTATCAGTATTATTTACTATGAACTTTATGTATAGACAGTGTATGTTTTTTGTTCTGTAGATAGATAGACTACAGAAAATATATTGGATATACATATCAAATAAAACAGAGTGAAAGATTATTGGCCTAAAGTTACTCTTAGAAAGATTTGACTTTACGCTCTAGCACTAACAAAATTTATATTGACTACTAGTAATAAAGACAAAACTTAGACATGATGTTGGTGACCACAAGATCTTAGAAGAGTTTGATTATTCAATCTGATCGGACTTGAAAGTCTGTGTTGGCTGTCCCTTTATTTGACAAAATTGACGTTTTCAACTTTGTTTTTCGTCTAACAGCCTAAATATTATCCAGTCAAGACAAAACATGAAGACAATGTTGGTGACCATATGTTCTCGGATGATTGTGACTTTCAGCCTAATCGGACCAGAAAGTCTTTAGTTGTCTGTCACTGAATTTGACAAAAATGTCGTTTTAACACTGTTTTCACTAACAGACACACAAATTGACCAATCAAGACAAAACTTTGACAAAATAAGATCATGGCCAAGTTTTTGTTTTCAGCCTGAACGGACAAGAAACACTAAAACAATTTTTCACATTAACAATGTGTTATAGAACCTTAGGTGAGCGATTTATGACCATCAATCTCATCTTCTTAAAACTATTTAAGAGACCGCCTGTATTCAGTCCGTCGAAAGGAATGCCGTGTAGGCTTAGCTCTGTGAAAATGGCATTTATTTGTGACCCACCACCAATTGTACAGAAGGCACGTTGCTTTAAAAAAAAGATGCTCTTTGGTCCCGCTAAAGCACAGGGGTCTGAGAGTGAATTTTACATCCAGTTAGAATTAACCAGTGGCCTGGAAGTAGGGTCAGAACATCATGATTGTGAGATTGTGAAAGTTCTGAAAGACAACGGTATAGCCGATGTGTAATAGGGTCATATTTGTCACTAGAAATTTTGCCCTGATCCACCTATTTTATGGTATTCAAGTACGCTTGCAACGGTGTTGGTGTTATATAACCTAAAAGATACCAGTATGGTCTTATCTACTCTCCATTGCCGAGGTCTATTGATTAAACCATCAAATATGACCTCTGCAATTTTCGGTACGCCAACAGCCTATTTGGTCGTCATAATCTAATTATAGCACACCATTTGAATTATCGAATCAAAATCATTCAGTTTTATCTTGCATGATCATTACGTATACATTACGTCGCTTCTATTTTTGGCTGAAGCCGGTAACATTTGAATTATCGAATCAAAATCATTCAGTTTGATCTGGTTTGATTACGTATACATTACGTCGCTTCTATTTTTGGCTGAAGCCGGTAATTTGAAGCGTCAGCCAATGAAAGCTTGTATCAGCTTTTTAAATTGTTTTGTTGTGTATCGCCAACGATTGGATACTGAAATCCCGCCAAGGCCCCGAGATTAGACGTGAAATGACCCCGCGAGAACAGAGCTCATTCTATCGAAATGGAATGTAGAGATAATGTGCTCTGTTCATAAGAGAGTAGGTCTTATCACAATAGATGGATCACCCAAACATGATTTCCTGGTATTTCTCTCACCATCACTACCACAAATTCCAATCAGAGACTCCAGCTGCTCTCTCACTTAGATGTTTCACATCCAGTCGTGAGAGACCAATTGCTTTTCTCAAAAGTCAAAACGGATATTGGAAGAGCCAAACTTAATTGAGAGGTGGTGTAGAAGTTTTGTTGTTGTTGTTGTTTTAGATAATCTTAAAATACACAAAATTGTACTTACTTAATTCTAGTAGGGACCATTGACCAGTACTTATAAGCTGATAAAATTTCTAGAATAGTGAAAGACTATGAAGAAACACTAAAATAACATTAACACCTGTCGAGCAATTCTAAATAGACACAAATTAAACTTACTTCAGCGTGTGATGGTCTTACATCCAATCCGTGTCATTCAATATTAAGTTTCCCATCCATGTCATTACAAATTTCCTTTCCATATATGCCAAAATAAACATAGCTACGTGGTTTAAGGCCAATTTAAATTCTATATCACAGGAACAATTCATTACAGGTCACATAGTCATAGAAATGCTGTCTAAAAGGTATTTTTCATAAATTTCATGAAATTGCTCCCATCCAGATTAAAGGAATTGCTTTGACTTCCAACCACGCGGTTCGAATAAACTAAAAATTTTGAGAACTTTTGGTCAAAAACTTAACACCCGTTGGTCATGCATTCTACAAGGACGTCTCTCGTCCATGTTTTGTGACGATACGACCAGTATAAGGGAAGTTATTGGCAAAAGTCGTTCCTGAAGCGAGCCCGTTTTACTAGTTTTTCATCCGACCCTGACCGATTTGTGACGTCAAAAGTCATGTGGGTTGTACACCGTTTTATACATTGTCTTGCACTGAGAAATGATTGTTTTCATTGCCATTCAACTACACCAACATCAATTTTGTTTCCTAGTTTTAACCAGTTACCAGACAGTAAAATTTAAGACTTGAAATTTTATTTTTATAGGTATTTGGGGTAGAAAACATTGTGGGAATGAAGAAATTGCTTGTTACAAGCAATTTCTTCATTTCCGACAATGTTTTCCAAAGCCATTATTTCATAGGGCATCAAAAAGCGTCAATATGTGCGAATCGGTTAAGCGCTAAAAGCAAAACTTTTGTATAGCTATATGCAAGGTTCCACAACAGATGTATAAATTTATCATGAAAGTGCAATAATAATTTTTTCCATCCCCAAAATTTGCTTCATCCTATCTAAGATGACTCGATTTCAGACTGGTCCAAATTCAAAGGAGTTGCACAGAAGACTTAAGGTTTACGAACTGAGAATGAAATGCAGAGCCAGAGGCGAAATTTGAAAAGTGCCAGTATTTCCTAAACTGTGTAACATTTCCATTCATAAAACAAACAGAAGCATTTTGTATGGTTTAGAATTTTTAATTAATGCATACTTATGGAAATATTTGACAAAAATGTTAAAAAATTACCTCCCTTGCATATGAATATAGAGTAAATAATATTTGTAAATTATTTTCTTCTTGAAGCATGATCTTGAAATCCGGCATGGTGAATCAACTTATTTGAAGTGTATTTACAAGTGTGGGTAATTTGGTGCATTTCTTATGGCTAGAAAGTGGTGTTTTCATTCTCAGTTCGTAAACCTTAAACTTAAGTTTTTATAATGAAAGATGGAATACATTGAGGTAAACAGAGAAATAATGCTGGTATTGCTTGTCAAGACAAGCTAGCCCATTCCACACTGTGAAACTTTTTGATGCCACTCAATAAAAATGCTAGCAAAAATATTGTGAAAAATTAAAAGAAATTGCTTGTCACAAATAATTTCTTCATTATTGACAATGTTTTTGAACCAAAAATACAAAGATTTTCAAAATTTCATGAACTTGAAATAGTTGTCTGCAACATCTTTCAAATTGGAACAGTCCAAAATTTTGCTGTCTGGTAATGGGTTATTCAGTTAATGTTTATTAACCCTTTCCCAAACATGAACTGGTTTTGACGTCCCTGATAGAAAAGGCTTGTGAAAACATTGAGGCAAAAGAAGAAACTGCTGATAACCAGCAGTTTCTCCTTTTGCCTCAATATTTTCTGGGCCATATTATACACAATTTCCGTATGAATTTATACCCATTTTGTCCACTGAAGCAGCGTTTAAGTTGGAAAAGTCTAATTTCTTGGTGTTTGGGAAAGGGTTAAAGGAATTCAGGTATCTTGTCTTTTTTGTGCAAGACTATACATACATGTATATCCATATGAATTCATTAACGCTTACCCGAACAAAAAATGTTAAGGGTGCTACAATTTGAAAGCTGGTGCAGATGACAAATGGATGCTGTCTACAATATAGCTCAGATTTTCCAAGTCTTTCCAATCCTTTCAGGTATAAAGACTAACAGGGTCCCAGTGGTCCATAACCCCTAATTTTTGGGGGGCTTGACCCCTGGATTTCTGGAGAAATAGCCCATATCCCTAAGGTTGAATATTAGGCAAGCAGGGCCCTACATTAAAATTGTTAGTCTCTATCCCTGCCTTTTGTATTAGGGGCATCAAAACAAAGTCTTGTTTGGGAAAGGGTTAAATTGAATATGATTTCAGTTTTCAGAGTACATAATGCATTGTCTATGAATCGATACAAACAATGACACTTATTCATTCTACCTTGCTATCCATTTCTATTTCATGTGGTTGAGGATTGAAATGCTAAACAAAAATTGCAAACAATAAAAGCACACCAACAGCCTAAAATTAAGTCTAAAGAATAAAAAAAGCCTTCGAGCATTGCCAAAACTATGAAACAACATAGGGTTTGTTCAAATAACATTGCAAGATATTTTGCACCTTTAAAATCTATTATCCTCTCTTATCTGAGCTCTGACCATGTTGTATTCATATAATGTAATAATTGGGTTTGTTGAATGGCCAAAAATTGAACCGAAATTAATCATTGCCTATATGGGAACATATTTTGATAACTTTGGTCATTATAATGTTCTTATTTTCTTTCCACGAGTGTCATTGATATAAAAAGTATGTCTTCTTTGGGAAAGGGTTCAAAAGGGTTCAAGGTATTCCACCCCTAATGAGATTCACCCAACCCAATTTTCTTACAATGATGTTAACATTCTTTACGTATCTGAACCTATTCATGTTGCAAACATTTGGCGTTGGGCGTGTAACATCACACAAATAATCTGAAATAGCATGAATCTCATTAGGGCTGTACTACCTTAAATATCTATATTTGACATACCTTATCCATACTAGCAGCGTTCAGCCTCATAATAGAGGCGTGGGCCAGTCTGTCAAACACTGTTCTTAAAGCTTTCTTTGAGTATAATGGCTGTGGCTTGAACAGCTCCTCAACAAATCTCTTATGGAACATGGTCGACACAATATCATGCAGAACTGAAAATATATGTATACAAAATTTATGCCTTAATAACTAGTTTCCAAACTACAATTACTCGTTTTGACAACTCTTCTCTATTAAAGCAAAATAATTGAGAAAGCATTGCCGCAAAAGAAGATAATGCAGACAACCATTATTTTTCATTTTTCCCTCCATGTTCTGTGCTAAATCATCCTACATTTCTGCTCTTTGAAATATTGCTTTCGTCGTCTGTCTCCAACATTAACCCATTTCCAATTTCTGATGCTCAACAAAAACCTGATCTTGTTTGGGAAAGGGTTAAAATAAATATGAGGAGAAAAATATGTATAGAACATCTTTTCCAAACCGTATCATTTATGATGCCAAAGTATTCGAAATGCATCTTCGCAAGCCAAGGGTGACATCTACGACCTAACGTCGTTTCTGTATTCACCCTTGGCGTATTTAGTCCGATTTTCTTGGTCTCCTGGAAAGCGTTTTCATTGGTTCCAGCGAGGTCTCGCTGGAACCAATCAGATTGTCGACTGATACATTTGTTATGAGTAACCAAATCATGACAACGGACGGGAAAAAGCATTGCATTTGCAACTCAAAAACGAGAAGATGGGCGATTTTTCCTAAGAATTTCACTGCAATAGACAGGAATTCCCTAACTTTAATCAACAAATTATTATACTTTCGACAATTCGACCAAAAAAGCAGCTAACTTTTACATAATCCGCATGACGTATGATGCGAAAGACAACGTGTGTTAATGACATCATCAATAATGGACGTAAACAACCAGCAGATCAACCGCTAGGCCCCGGCGCGCTAGGCGGCGCTTCACGATTTCAAGAAAATCGGACTAAATCCGCCAAGGGTGAATACAAACGTAGGTGGGTTCAACCTTGGCTAGCGAAGATGTTCAAAATGCAGCTCATTTGCAGATGAAGCATCACCTTATAACTACATGCATCATGAAAACTACATGCAAAATCATTTACACTAGCCTAATATCCCGTAATTTTGATAGCCTTAGCTATAACCATGTGCATGCATATTTGTAAACTTGTTTTAAAAAAGTCTAACCATCGCAACAGATTAAAAACAAGAGGACCAAGATGGTCCTATATCGCTCACCTTAGAGCACCCTGAGACATACTTTTTAGCAAACCTTTTAAATTTCCGAGGATTTTGAAAAAGAGTCATATGACAATGGTACACACTTAATTTCAAAGCATAATTTGGGAAAAGATTGTCAAAGATTTTTCACTATATCTGTATTTAAAATCAGAAAATCCACAATATATTGCTGAATTTCCATTGCACATAGACAAATCGAAGCATTAATTTTGGAAACAGGTCATTGGGCTATAATATTTAGAAACCATAGAACTTAACATATGCAACCAATCATTAGCACCAAAGAGCCAGAGGCTAAATTTGAAAAGTGCCATTAACCTTTACCCAAACGACAAAATTTTAGGGTGATCCACTTCAAAAACTGCCACAAATGACAATATAGATGTTATTAAAGAAAGGATTTGTGTAGAATATGGCATAGAAAATATTGAGACAAAAGGAGAAACTGCTGGTTATCAGCAGTTTCTTCTTTTGTTTCAATGTTTTCCCAAGCCATTTCTGTTAGGGACGTCAAAACCAGGTCTTGTTTGGGAAAGGGTTAAATCATAAACTGTGTTATATTTCCAATCCAAATACAAACATAAGCATTTTGAACGGTTTAGAATTTTGAAATAATGCATAATTATGGAAATATTTGGCAAAAATGTTATAAATTACCTCCCTTTCATATGAAAATAGAGTTAAAAGATATTTGTAGATTATTTCCTTCTTGAAGCATAATCTTGAAATCCGGCATGGCGAATCAACTTATTTGAAATGTATTTACAAGAGTGTGTAATTTGATACATGCCCCATTGCTAGAAAGTGGAGTTTTTAATGATGGGTCAAATACCTTAAAGTGACATTTCACGTTTATTTCTTTTTTTAAAAGTATGTCTTGATGCAAAGATTGTTTAATCTAATGCGTAGAAATGTTATCAGTTTTTAAGTTGTTATAAGCAAAAAATATGCCTTTAAAGTTGAGACAGAAATGACAAAATCTATATAATTCTGAACTGTTGTCCACAACAATTTGTTTAATTTTAGCACAAATTTATATATTTCTCGTAAACCGTTCAATATTTTGGCTTGAAATTTTCAGAATTTTCATAAAAAAACATGCTCTTTCAGATAGTATGAAAGTAAAATTTATGTAGAAATAATTGTGAAATGTCACTTTAAGGTTTGGAAATTCTAAGACAATTCTAAACCTGTCCCCTTTTTTTCAAATCTAGAATACCTCATGGTAGAGCTTATTTTCAAAGCATAATGATATCTTGAACTATATGACAATATGACACACACAACTTATATGAACTTTTTTTCTGTACAAAATGCAAAGGCCTACAGCATAGGAATAATTTCAATAGTTCTAAAACAAGGCAAAAAAATTATCTTCAGGCCTTAAAAATTTGAAAAGATTGTCAAACATTGCCCTCTATCATTTATATGGAACCCACAACATAGGGGAAATATTCATTGAACAGTAAGGATTTGGTTATGGTTAAACCTTTTCCAAACAACACAACATAAGAGCAGACATGATTACAAGCTGCTGTAGATGATAAAACAGGTGTTGATAAAGACTGCATTCATGTATAAAAATGCAGAGAAAATGATGAGGCAAAATGAGACAACACAGGCTATCAAGTTATCAACATTTTCTTCTTTTACCATATCATTTACAAGCCTTTTCTGTTGGTGAGGCAAACCTGTGTTTGGTAGAGAAAGGGCATAATGCTTTCCCATACAGAAAGGTACAGACAGGAAATAGACTGTTCCAATTTGGAAGTTCAGAATACAAAATTGACAGCAGTACAAATAGGATTCGTTTTACAATAAACTTGCATATAAAATATTGAATAAAATAAAATATTGAGGTAAAAGGAGAATCAGCATTTTCTTCATTTGACTCATTAATTTCCAAAGCTTTTTCTAATAGGGACTTCAAAACAAGGTCTTTTCAGGAAAGGGTTAAAGTATTTAGATGATCCATAGATTGAGTAAACAAACTTGAGTGCCTCAGGGATACAGGTAAAAGAGGGTAATGGCTTCAGAATCATAAAATATCTTTTTAATATTATAACACCCTATGTTGAGGGTATTCATTTGAATTCTTAAATCAAGACTACACAAATGAGTACCCATAACAAAGCAATTAATTTTTAAACATCAAATATAGAATGTTTTTACCTCCTTTTATCTGTAGCTCCATGCATTCTTTATCTGATATTATGATCTGCATAATCTGATTATAGACCCCATACTGTTATTTTAGGGATGAGATATGTGATAAGATCTACCTGGTCAAAACAATTCCTCACTTGAAAATTCCAGAACCAACAACATAGGGCTTCTTTCCTTGGAATGTGATGATTTTTAGTATTCTGTTAGAGGTTTATGAGATGTAAATTCATGCAAAATTTCAAGACTCTAGGCCAAATAGTCTTCGAGAAAACTGTGTTTCTGTGTGAAACTTTAAACCCCACAAGATAGGGCCAATTTTTCTTTAAGCACAATAATTTGAAGTATTTTGGTAGAGGGCATTGAGACAATACTACATACAAAATTTCAAGACTCTAGACCTAATAGTTTGGGAGGAGAAGATTTTTTAGTAATTGTGGACAGACAGACGGACGGACGGACAGACGGACAGACGGACGACGGACGGTGAGCGATCACAATAGCTCACCCTCAGCACTTCGTGCTAAGGTGAGCTAAAAATTGTAAAACAAACTTTGTAAACAGATTAACAAAAAAAGATTAGAGAAAATATTCAAAGCATTTCATCACGCAGCGTCAAGGGAAGGCTCTCATCATTTCGATAGGGCTTCGTTTTTGTTGCTATTTAAAGCACTAGGATGACTAGTTGCAATTATGTAACCGAAACCTTTCTGAATATTGATCTGGGTTTCACAAACCAAAACTCATCATCAAGTTTGTGGCTATGATATCACAGCTATAGGATGACCTAATAAAAATTGCAATTTTTCGGATAAGGAGTTGCTCGAGGAGAATTTGAGTTTGAGTTTATTGGGGTTTTACGCCGTTTTCAACTACCAGGGTCATATCGCGGCGGCTGGAGCACCTACCCATGGATTCCTGGTATTTCTCAAACCAGTACTACCACAACACCCTTACCTAGCCTCCAGCTGCTCACCCACTTAGGTTAATGATTTCAAACCCATTGCTCGAGGAGAAGATCAAGCGTCTTGAAAACTTTGCTTGGATGGAAACAAGGCTCGGAAAAGGTTGAATGATTTTTACCCTGACCTTGATTTTCTATTTCTGTTTTGTTTTTCGAAAAATAATGGTTTTTTTCCTGTATTAAGGTAAGGCCTGGTAATGCACTTCCAGTATAATCGTTATATTTGGACTTATTTCATGACGACCGTAAGTCCGATCATTTTTTAAAGTACTCTGAGATGCAACATCGCCTGTTTTCGTAACAACGGAAATAATTGAGCATGCTCTGAATTCCGGGAAATAGTTTAAACAATTTTTGTGAAAATGTTTCTAAATTGTATGAAGAGTCGGCAAAAAACCCAACAAAAGTCAAAAATTCAAAATTTGAGAGCAATAAAAATTACTTCCCTTAAAAATTGTCTTAGAATCGTTTAAAATCGTCCATTCACACCATACAGATTTGGTTCCATAACTGATTACTCAGGCCTTACCTTACTCAGTTGTCTTCAAATTTCTATTACCAGACTTTTCTTAGCAAAAGTATTTAGATACATGTGGTATGATATTCTGATGGTAAGCACCTTTGAAAATCACAAGGCTATCGAAAGCATGTGACCTATTGAACGCATGAGAGGAAAGATAACCTTTTTAAAACGATAACTTCATACCCATGACCATCTTCGCGAGCGAAGGTTGAACTCACCTACGTTTGTATTCACCCTTGAGGGATTTAGTCAGATTTTCTTGAAATCGCGAAACGCCGCCTAGCGGTTGTCCTGCTGGTTGTTACGGAGGAGCAACCAATCAAATGTTGCTTTCTGAAAGCCATTTGGCATTATGTCGTCCATTATTGATGATGTCATTAATGCGCGATCTCTTTCATGTTCTACGCCATACAGACTAGGTAAAAGTTGGCTTGTTTTTGGTCGAGTTGTCACAATTTTAACAGTTTGTTGAATAAAAATAGAAAATTGTTGTCAATTGCAGTGAAATTCATAGAAAATATCGCTCATCTTCGCATTTTTGAGTTGCAAATGCAATGCCTTTTCACGCCCGTTGTCATGAATTGTTTATACATATAACAAATAGATGTATCGAGTCATCTGATTGGTTCAAGCAAGACCTCACTGGAACCAATGAAAATGCTATCCAGGACACCAAGAAAATCAAACTTAACACACCAAGGCTGAATACAGAAACGACGTTACATCTTAGAGTTCACTTTTGGCTTGTGAAGATGACCCAAGATCCCGCAGATCACCAGTTAGACGCTCTAACCACTCGGTTAGCCCGGCACCTGGTCATAGGTCTACCAAACATTACTACAAACTTATGAATGAATTCGTTTCCTCAGATACTCTTTTTATTTCTTTCACAAAATCATAGAAGGAAGGGTTTAGTTTATTACATTTTTTCAGCTACTAAAATGGATTGGACCTTCAAAATTAAGTCACAAGTGACAATTTATCTAGCAATTTATTTTCCAAAAATAGGATCAGATAGCCATCTTCTGTACCTAAATTTGGGTACTAAATAACTAAAATCGACCAGGTGTAAAACATTACAATCGACCTACTAACGTTAAAAACTAGAACATTGCAATTACTGAGTCACATGGGGTTTACAAATCTGTATTATTTCCAATGACAACCCCCGTCTCGGGTGGCAGCTCGCTCGAGGTCATGCTTATAAAAGATAACGCCCAGTCAACACTCATTTCACTCACTATGTTGGGGTTAAGCATACGTGTTGTTGGAAAATTTGGTGATGTTATGATTTTGACGTTTCGTGAGTTTTCGCGCATTTCCATTTTACCGACGTAAAAACTCACCTTTTTTGGCCTTTTCGTCAGGGATATTTTGTGCTCTGAGACGCTGGTCTAAAATATAAACCATTTCTCCACCAAGATTGATGAAAAGCAGAGGCAGAGTTTTTAGTGACATTCTGCAAATTTGATTGTTTTGCTAAGCAACCTGTGTAAATCCGGCGAACCAGGAATTCTCGTATTGAACGCGATATCACGTGAAAACGCGATGACTGTGACACCGTCTACTTTCGGTTTGCCTACTTTCGGTTTGGCAGCTATCAACACGATCTGTTTGGCTTTATTTTGTGTATTTCTTGCCGTTGTTTATCAATTAATTCGAAGAAGACGCTACAATGTGCCCCCATTGTGTAGTGGCTGTATTCCATGGCTCGGATGTGCAATACCATTTGGAAAAAATCCATTGGAGTTCATTGATCAGAAAAGAAAGCAGGTGAGGACATTTTTAATGACAAATTATATTTGATTTCTTCTGATAACAATGTTTACTAGTTTTATTGAAAATAGTGTAAATTTTTAACCAAATTACGCATATTTGGAATCATATCGTGGGGGGGGGGGGGGGGGGGGGAGACTGGGCATTTAACAGAGTGGGCCATTTACAAATAATTAATATGTTGCTAAAACTTGGATTTTTTTTGTATTTTAACCCTTGAAAAAGTCCCATTCATCAAAAGGAAAACATAGGAAAATATGCCTTAAAGCCTAGTCACTTACAATTTTCTCACTGCTTCTGAAAATATGCTGTATGAGTGACAGTACAACTGATATTTTTTTTAAGGGCTCCAACCAGGGTATGGATACGTAATTTTGTATGTGACCAGGTCTTTACATTATGTTTATGAATTTAGACTTTTTGTTCCAACTAGTTATATTTTTGAATTTTGAGATTGTGCGAAAATGTTGTTGCTAGTAAAAGATACTGACTACCTAAAACTTATTCTGATAGGATAGATATTTTCTAACTTTATTGTATTTATGCTCAGTTTCACAGGCTATCATTGACACTCGAAATATCCCCTCTCAATTTCAGTTGGGCCCAACTTTTTCCCTGTATGTGGCTGGAGAAACGATGACATTTTTGACGGAACCAAAACATTTTCCATACTTTTTTGACGAGTCTCTAGCAAACTTTCAAGCAGCAGTGAAAGATGTTGTTGCCAATATAGGTATGAAATATTCATTTGAGCAAGGGACGTAATTTAGTTATGGATATTCTTTGTTTTGGTTGTTTCCATTTCATAATGTTTATGATAGATTGAACCCTTTTCCAAAAAAGCTCTGGTTCGATTTCCCTAACTGGAAAAGCTTTCGGAAAACATTGATGCAAAAGAAGAAAATGTTGATTACCAAGGTTTCTTCATTGCCCACAATATTTTTAATTCCAAAAGACCAGATAATGTGTAATTCCATTCACTTGAAATTGTTGTCTGCAACATCATTGAACTTGCACAAGTCGGAAATTTTGCCGTCTGGTAATGAGTCCATTTCTTCCCTATTGAACCAAACTTTTGTCCGTTCAATTTGCAATATTATTGAAGACACATCTTTGGCACACCATTGCTTTTCTCATAACTAAGCTCAAAACAATCTTTACTTACAAGAGTTTTGAAATAAAGTGATAATATTCTATATCAATTGCAGCTTCTCTTGACAAAGACAGTTTCTACACGTACCACACAAAAGTTCATGATGTTGTTCGAGGAAAGCTTGTCAGTTCCAAACTAGATGGACTTGAAGAGAATCTTTGTCACCAATTTAACATGCATATCAACCATTATGTACAGACTAATGGTATGTTTTAAACTTATAGAGGGTTAGTGAAAAACTATTGTAAATGCATGTACTTTTATTTTCACTTACTATTACTTTGCATTAACTGCTGAAAATAACCCATAAGAATTGTCTTGTCTGTCCACAAAAAAACATATAACTGGCCATAGCATTTTAACCCTTTACCAATTGACAAAATTTTAAGCTTTTCCAAAATGAAAGAATGTTCAGACGACACTTTCAATGTGATGAAATTTCACATTTTTACGAGGTTTCGTGTAGAAAACATCGTGGGAAATGGAGAAATTGCTTGTCACAAGCAATTTCTTCATTTACCACAATGTTTTCCAAAGCCTTTATCTTGTAAGGCATCGAAAGGCGTCATCATGTGGTAATGGGTTAAACATTGCTTATAGCTAGGCTTTTGTGCTTTTCTTATGATAATGACAATAATTTTCTTTTGATACCAATGTCATAATCAAGGCTATGATCTGATCAAGGTAAAGTTTCAAAATCATGTTTCTGAAAATTTGCTGTTGCTGGACATTATAAATGACATTCAGAATTATTTTGTTTAAATAGCCTTCGAAGTTATACATAATTTTTTCTAAGACAATATTGTTTCATTTTTATGTTTCAGTGAAGACAAACTTGATGGAGGTTTTACGGTACAGCATGTATCGAGGAATTATAAACAACCTGTTTGGAAATGATGAAGAATGTCTACAGATTAAAAATGAGGTAAAGAGGTTGAATTAAGATTAACATGATATTCAAAACTATTTTGGTTCTTTTATGGCAGTAGATCTAACCCTGAGTTCCTAGCATTTTTGCACTAGTACAAATACAACATCTAGTTTAAGCAATCAGCTGGTAATCAAACTTTATAAATTCGAAAGGTAACTTTGTGACCAAAGACAAAGTTGAAGTGCCTGGCCCTACATGTAGCATTTACATGTATACCCAAATGGTCCATATTTACTATATTGTAGTCTTAAATTGCCATGCTCAAAAGCTGTATGCATAACATCATGCTCATAAAAATACATAGAATTCACTTTATGCATGTCTATAGTTTTAACATGTCAGAACTTTTAAGAAAGTTTGCTGCTAAAAATTTGAACCAATTCAAGTGTGGCTGTTTGAATGCACCAAATATTTTTTATTTCATGAAAAGGAAATCAATGTTCAACATTCATTTCAGGATGACTTCAAAACATTTGTAGACAATTTCACCACATTTGACAAACACTTTGAAAGAGGTGCCAGATTACCATCAATATTTTTACCACAATGGACGAAAGCAAAAGACTTTTTGCTTGAAGCTATGAAACCCATCACATCATCACTTTTAAAAGGGTCAGAGGAAACAAAACCACAGGTAAATCTTAAATCAAACTTTTAACTCATTACTGCACAGTGACGCCTTTTGACTTCCTCACATAAAAAGCCTGGGAAAACATTGTGGGAAATGAAGAAATTGCTTATGACAAGCAATTTCTTCATTTCCCGCAATATTTTCCATACAAAACGATTAAAAATGTACCTTTTCATTCATTTTTAGTTGTCGTCTGCAACATCTTTGAATTTGGACAAGTAGAAATTTGCCGTTTGGTAATGGGTTAAGGTAGTCCATGTGTAATGAAATTTGATTGGCTTTCTAACTTTTGGCGTGACAATAAACATGTACATATCTGATCTATTCGAACACAAAACGAGTCGGCAATAACCACTGACAAATGCTTATGACGTCAAGAACTTCCAATGTCATATGATTCTCAATAGGGTTATAATGCTTTATTTATCCCTCAGCCAATAAATTCTTATGGTGTACTTCGTTGCTTCATCAGTGATTGTCCAAAGAGTTTAATTTGATTATATGGTAGTTTTAGTTATGATTTACATGTATTACCGTTATTATTCTAATAAACGTCCAGGAAGCATGGTCGATGGAAAAGTAGGGGATGGGCATTTATTAGAGGTATTCTAATTTTGTAAGTCAAAATTTGCGAATCAAGTGTCAATTCATGGACACAAAGTTCAGCAAGTTGAATTTGGCAAAGTTTTGTAATAAGGACTGCAAAATACGATTTTTCGATGAAATTCCTTTATTACAAACAGATTTAGAGCTGGACATCCTCTTTTACATTGCTTTAGGAAATAATATTTGGTTATGAATTACATAATTTTAATCCGGAATCAGGGGATGGGCGTTTATTAGAATCACCCCTTTCTGCTTAAATTGTGGTTGAAACAAGCAGATTTTCAACTAAGATTTTGGGGATTGGCTTTTTTGAATATGGGCGTTCATATAATAGAATAATTACGGTACTATGTCTTGATAAGTTTTACTACTTTCATAGAATAAACATAGTATTCCAGTTTTTCATTCTGCATAATTTTTGAAATCACTTTCAAAATGGTTTACGTTTTCTCTATCATTGTTCCTCAATTTTTACAGACGACCCTATTAGAAGATTATACTCGTATTCTCAATGAGAAATGTGCTGATAAATATGCCGTCTTGCTGCTGTGGGCCTCTCTTGCCAATGCCATACCAGTGAGTATCAGTTACATATGATAATTTATCATACCCCCCACAACGAAGTTATGGGGGGTATACTGGAATCAGGTTGTCCGTTCGTCTGTCCGTTCGTGGACATAATCTTGTGTCCTCTTCTCCTCCCACAGTTTTTGACCAATTTTTCTGAAATTTTATATCAGGATGTTTCCTATCATATGAAGTTGTGCACCTGCAATTTTCATCTTGATCCAGTCATTAGTTTTAGAGTTATGCCACTTTGAACTTTTTAATGGAGGGGGGGGGGGGGGGGGGGGGGTAGTCAAAATTTACAATTTCGTTTCCGTGTGACCTAGGATCATGAAATATTACACAGTTGGACTTTGTTTAAAATCCGTTTCCATGCTCTAAGTCAAGAACCTTTTGACTGATAGCACTTTTTCAGTGACAAGGCCCTAGTGGGGGGGTATTCGTCCGCTTTGCGACAGTTCTAGTTGTCATTGTTTTTGCAAAACCTTGTAACTACAGCTTCATTAAAGCTGTTACCAATTGTATAGTGCATAGCCTAATTACAATTGTATCTCTGACAGAAAAAGTTCATATCACGAAATTGGTTATCAATTTTTAATTCCGAGAATATAATCAGACAATAAAATTGGGGTGGGGACACTGATTTGTCTTTTGCCCAAAGTTCTAGGAAATTGGGACATCAAACTTTGGACATCTCGAAAATTATCAAATGAAATAGGGTGTTTGACCAAAAACCTAATGTCGATTAAGTTTGGTGAAAATGACAAAATGTTCTTTTGAAGATACTCAAAATTCAAAAACAATTATTTTTCTTACAGATTACATTTTGGACACTTGCCCAAATTCTTGGAAACAGAAAAATAGAGGAAAAACTTAGAAAGGAGCTAAACAATGTCTTCAATGAACCAACAGATAGTAAGTCTTCTTACACCAAATCTATTTTTACTTCATAATTTTGTCTTTGAAAGGAGTAAGTACTACTGGCTTTCATAACAAAATTTTTATTGTCATTACTAGAATTTGTTTCAATATCCCAACATCAAAAGTTTGGGGGTAAATAATTGTGCTTTTTATGTCTGTCAGATTGTCAGCAAAACACTGGCCATTTCTGTTGCACTACAAGTGAATAAACTTTTTTGTTTCACATGGCATTTTTACATTTACTTGCGATGAGACTTTTTTCCCTGTGAAACCCACAAGGTCAATGATTATTTCAGATATATTATTGATGTTATTACAAAACCATGTAACTACACCTTTAATTAAGCTGTAGTTACGAGGTTTTTCAATGACATTGACAATATACTCAATTGTCATGGTAATTTTTTTTTTTCAGATATTAAAATATACTATGATTTGAAATATGATAAGGTAATTGCACATTTATTTCTTGACTACAAGCCATAATTTTCTATGTTGTTATTTAACAGGCACGAATATAAAAGTTACATGTGAAGACCTGAAGAAGATTCCATATTTACGTTGGTGTGTAATGGAGGCCATTAGGTTGCAATCTGCCGGTGTAATAACTAGAAGGGTTATCAAAGAGTTCAAAATTGAGGTAACTAGAGTAGCATGAAATTTTGTTAATATGTTTTAACTATTACCCAAACAAGTATTTAAATTTCCTGAATGGGAAAAGCTTGAGAAAATTTAGAGGCAAAAGAAGAAAATATGTCCTGTCTTCGATGGACCTATTGACAGGAGGCTTAGAGGGTTTTTTATATTGAAAACAAAAACACCTGTTTACTTTGCTTTCTCAATGTTCAATTCCAACATGTTTGCCATTGAATGAGTTAAAAATCAACAGTAGGTACTGAATCCAATTTCCATTGCATATTATTCTTAAAGGACTATGTTATAGAAGAAGGTTCCATGTTAATGATTTCACCCTATTGGATAAACAGAGATCCTGCTGCATTTGAGAATCATTCATTGTTTATAAAACCCTACATTGTGGGTACTCATTAGAATCGTCTCATTGAGATGATTCTAATGAGTACCCACAACATAGGGTTTAGATTTGATATAAATGAACTAGAATGTCTTCACCCCTTTTATTTGTTGCTCTACAGGACTATGTTATAGAAGAAGGGTCCATGTTAATGATTTCACCCTACTGGATAAACAGAGATCCTGCTGCATTTGAGAACCCCAACACATTTATACCAGAGAGATGGGAAGAGAGAGGGACCTCCCTAGATGGCTTTGTGGGGTTTGGAGGGGGCAGATATAGATGTCCTGGCAGGTGTGTACTAACCAATCAAAATTTGATAAGAAACTTGAAATCAACTAGGCATAATCAGTTTAAATAAGCTATAAACAGAGTTCCCATTGCATTTGAGAACCCAAACACATTTATACCAGAAAGATGGGAAGAAAGAGGGACCTCCCTAGATGGTTTTGTGGGGTTTGGAGGGGGCAGATATAGATGTCCTGGCAGGTGTGTATTGACCAATCAAAATTTGACATAGAAATTTGAAATTTCAAATCAACCAATCAGTTTAAGCAAGCCATTACAGAGGCAGATCCAGAGGGTGTTTGAAGGTTCACCCTCTTTTGTTGCCTGAGTATTTAAATGACAAAAACTCAGTCAAAATTGTATGATAGTAGGAAACTAACTAGTTGTATTCTTGAATCCACTCTCAGATATTTTGGATCCGCTGCAGCATATACATTATATTTGTCTAGGGCAATATCATAAATTTTGTTTTCAGAGTATTAGACAAAGCTAGATATTTATTGATATATTGATCAACTAGAAATGATATCTGTGCAAATGGCTTGCTAGGCCATAAATATACATATAGAAATGGAGAAATGTTGAGAACATATGAAAACAAGAGCTGTCACTGTAAGATGACAATGCCCCCGACACCGCTTTGATTTTAAATTATGGCCAATCTATGTTCAAGGTCAAGGTCATCCAGGGGTCAAGGTCACCAAAGTATGTGCCTACAGAAAGGTAATGTACCAAGGAATGTTATGGTAAAGTATGAAGCGAATATGTTAAGTAATAAGGAAGTTATGGCCAATGTTAAAGTTTTTGGACGGAATGACGGTCGGACGGACGGACAGACAGACAGACGGACAGACGGACGGACAAGTCAAATTTATGATGCCTCCCTATCGGGGGCATAAAAAATACCCATATAACATTGCAAGTTTCACGACATGAAACCATTATGCAAATGTATCATAGAATTTGTTTTATTTCTTCCATTCTCAGATGGTTTGCCCTGATGGAGATTGAGCTGTATGTTGCCCTGTTTCTACTCAAGTTTAGAACTACTGTACATAGTCAAGTCCCTGAAGCGGTAAGTGTCAAACACACTATTTTTAAAAAAGTCTTTAACCCTTTCCCAAACAACAAAATTTTAGGGTGATCCACTTCAAAAACAACCACTAAAGACAAAATGGATGTTATTAAAGATAGGATTTGTGTAATATATGGCACAGAAAATATTGAGACAAAAGGAGAAACTGCTGGTTATCAGCAGTTTCTTCTTTTGTCTCAATGTTTTCTCAAGACGTTGCTATTAGGGACATCAAAACCAGGTCTTATTTGGGAAAGGGTTAAATTATGGTAACCAAACCTGAATTAACCCTTTCCAAAGCAGTGCCTGCTTTTGGTGCATCTACCAGAAAAGGATTTTGATAATATTGATGCATGAAAAAACCCCGATGAAAACCATAATTTTGCCTCTGAAAACAAGATTGCATGTGAAGCACTTCTTCTTTACTCCTTGTTTGCTCTTTACCAAGATTAAAAATGCGAAATTAGGAAAATGTATAAGAGACAAAACAATGACTAAATATCTATTGTAGGACCTTTCACATGTAGTTGGTACCCAACAACCACTGTCACCATTTATTGTAACATGTGAGAAGTATCGTCAAGACCAGGAACCATCTGTATAGTCTTCATATAGCTGGTGCCCAGCAACCACTGTCACCATTCATTGTAATATGTGAGAAGCATGGCCAAGACCAGGAAACATTACCATCTGTATAGTCTTCACACAGCTGGTGTCCTGCAACCATTGACACCACTCATGATGTCAGAGATCAAGGCAGGCCAGGAACCATCTGTGTAGTATTCTTACAGCTGGTACCCAAGAATCTCTCTCCATTCATTGTAGCATGTCGCTGCTTTTCTACAAAAACATTGTAACTGCAGCTTGGTTTAAGCTGCAGTTACGAGGTTTTCATTGAAAAGCGACAATTTGAGAAGTTCTCCCAAGAATTGGAACCAAACTGTTTATATAGTTTGCATGGTTCTCCATTAACGCTAACACAATTCATTGTCATAGAAGCAAGTAACTATCTGTATGATTTTATCACAAGCATGACGAGTTGGATTGTGGAAAAAAGGCCCCCAGGCATTTATAGAGGTCAGTCTGCATCTGTGTGCAGATCAATTCTGCACTTCTGAAATTTTTTGTAGACAACTAAAATATCCAAATGTTAGAATTAAAATTTTTTGTAATATTGAGGAATAAAACCCTTTCAATAATTTCAAAATCTGCATGGAAAACTTGAAGCACACCATTGTTTTGAAAAGGGATAAGCTTAGGGCCCTTTTTTCATACCCTAGTTCATTTATAATTTAAGGTAGAAGACCCATAATGAACTAGACAGCCCTGGCGGTCTGGAAGCGCTCCACAGGCCTGACTGTTTGTCTTGTTGAATGCAATTTCAAAGGTTCAGGCTGCGCAAACAAGCAAATGCATGACCAAGCTGAAAATTACAAGCAAATAGGATCGTATGGTCAGTAAGATTCTGTGAAAGTTCTGCATTGATTAGTAAATACTCATGGTTGTCTAAGAGAAAATAAAGCCGAAAATGGCAGTTTTGTCAATTTCAAGGGCACATAACTCATGTTATAAAATTCAGATCAGGCTGAAAATTACACCAAGGCAAGATCTTATAGTCTCCAATATTCTATCCTAGTTTTGTCTTGATTGATCAATATTTGTAGTTGCTAGCGTGAAAACAAAGTCAAAATAGAGCCGAAAATGGCAATTTTGTCAATTTCAAGGGCACATAACTCATGATTTAAAACTCAGATCAGGCTGAAAATTAAGCCAAGGCAAGATCTTATGATAACAAACATTCTATACAAGTTCTGTCTTGATTGGCCAATATTTGTAGTTGCTAGAGTGAAAACAAAGTCAAAATAGAGCCGAAAATGGCAATTTTGTCAATTTCAAGGGCACATAACTCATGATGTAAAATTCAGATCAAGCTGAAAATCATACACAGGCAAGATCTTATAGTCACCATCATTCTGTCATAGTTTTGTGTTGATTGATCAATATTTGTAGATTTTAGAGTACAAATAAAGTCAAAACCAGCTATTTTTGACATTCAAGGGCAGATAACTCGGGTTGTTCTGATTCAATCCAAATTCTTTGAAGGAATCTGAGAGAGGGTCACCCAATGATCATTCCTGTGAAGTTTGTTTGAAATCCATCCAGTAGTTTCTGAGAAGAAGATTTTTAAAGAAAAAGTTTACGGACGGACGGACGCACGGACGCACGACGGACACACCGCCATGACAATAGCCCGCTGGCCTGACGGCCAGTGGAGCTAAAAACAACACTTTCTAGCCATACGAAATTCATCAAATTACACACACTTGTAAATACACTTCACATAAGTTGATTCACCATGCTGGATTTCAAGATTATGCTTCAAGAAGAAAATAATTTACAAATATCATTTACTCTATATTCATATGCAAGGGAGGTAATTTGAACATTTTTGTCAAATATTTTCATAAGTATACATGAATTCAAAATTCTAAACATTTCGAAATGCTTATGTTTATATTTGGAATGGAAATGTAACACAGTTTAGGAATTACTGGCATTTTTCAAAATGTGTTTTTTTCCATTATGGGTCTTCTACCTTAAGCATTTATTTTAAAATGTGAAATACATGGTCAGATATACCATGTGTGTTATGCCAGTGTATAATTTCATTATTCAACCATTTTTTTAAACATTTCACAAACTGTAAAGAGAGCAACAGATGAGAAAGGGTAACATTCTAAATTTCTTCTTTCAAATCCAAACCCTATGTTGTGGGTACTCATTTGAATTGTCTTGTACAAGACAATTGAAATGAGTACCCACAACATAGGGTTTGATGAACACTTAGTGAAATATTTCATTTCGAAAAGTCATAGCCTCCTCTTATCTGTACATAACTCCGAGTAAAGTTTTAGAGTGATCCAAATTGAAAGATGCTGTAGACGACAAAATGACAATAAATAAATAAGCTATTTGAGCATGTTTTAAAAAGAAAAAAAATTAAGGCAAAAGGCTAAAATGCTGATTATCAGTATTGTCCTCTTTTGTCTCAAAGTTTTCCCAAGCCTTTGAACTAGGGACCTCCGAACCAGGTCTTGATTGGGAAAGGGTTAACAGGTAGTATGTAGGCTTTTCTCTACTCTCTTTGCCGAGTTTATCGCTCATGTATATCGATTCAAACTCTATCATCACAGCATAAAACTTGACCTAATTAAGTATATTCGGACACTAATTCCTGTGTCACAGTAATAGGTTCCGATTAATGACCTGGCAGAGCATCGGTATCTATTAGAAAGAGATGCTCTGCCAGGTAATTTATCGTGACCTCTATTTGACATTATCAAATGAAAGTAGACTCTTCAACAATCACACATCCAAACCATGATAATCATTATGAAATCAAATTTGCTTGCAGGTCAATTCAAACAGATTGTTTTTTTTATTTAACTTTCACTTCATCTGTACAGCAAATGTAAACTTGTATCACATTTTTTAGTTGTTATTGCATTTATAATTTATGTTGTTGCATTTTTAGAGGCCACAAAATTACTCATGAATGTTGTTCAAAATAATAGGGGGAAATGGTTTAGGTAATAAACATTGACCAATGTGAATAGAGGAAATAATCTTGAGATCTTAATTTTTAACCCTTTCCCAAACAAGACCTGGCCCTGGTTTTGACGTCTTTGAGAAAATAGACTTTGAAAAACATTGAGGCAAAAGAAGAAAATGCTGATTATCAGCATTTTCTCTTTTTTGCCTCAATATATTCTGAGCTATTTAATACATGAAATCCATATTAATCTTCATCTATTTTGTCGTCTGCAGCAGCTTTCAAATTGGACCACCGTGTGTCGTTTGGGATAGGGTTAATCATTGTGACCCCTTTTCCTTCTTGTTCAGGACCCTTTTCTGAAATAAAGGGCACCTTTCCCCAAAAGCAAATTGTTAGAGTACAAAAATCAATCAAATTGTTGTCTTCAAAATCTTTGAATTCGGACCAGTCTACAATTTTGTAATGAGTTATGAGGGAAAAAAAATCCACTTGAATTTTATACTCTGTGTATTTAATAATAAACTTTGTGACAAAATGTATACATAATGATAATTATAGACATATAAAATGGAAAACTGTTTTCTTTATTTTTTTTTTCTAAAAAAAGTAAAAATGTATATCAACAACAACAACCGGTAATAGTAAACTCCCTAATAGCATAATTATTTACTTAACCCTTTACCAAACAAGACCTGGTTTTGACGTCCTTAATAGACGAGGGTTGGGAAACCGTTGAGGCAAAAAAAGAAAATGCTGATAATCAGCATTTTCTCCTTCAGCCTCAATAATTTCTGAGCTATACTGTACACAAATCCATCCTTGATTAACATCCATTTTGTCGTCTGCAGCAAATTTTAATGGCAAAGTCTAAATTTTCTCCATTTCGGAAAGGGTTAAAGATCTTACAACCCATCATTAACTATAAAACACTTTGGGAGTCATCTCTGACAACGGAAATTTATGAGACATACCCTCGTCAATTTCCAGGCACCATCCGTGACAACGGAAATTGACAAGGGATACCCTCGTCAATTTGCTACGGGACGACACCCGAAGATGCACAAAGTGTTTTGTTGTTAATGAAGTATTGTAAATTATCCTTATAAGCTGCAGTAGACAACAAATTTGCGTAATTCAAAAAAGAATTTATATACACAATAACACCAAAAATATCAAGGTAAAAGGAGAAAATGATGGTTATCAGTATTTCTTAATGTTTTCCTAAACTTTTTTATTTAGGGAAATCAAAACCAGGTATTGTTTGAAAAAATGAAAATATTAACAATAGCACTGTATGCTTTGATTTGCGTGTTTAGCCCTTTCCCAAACAAGACCTGGTTTTGACATCCATATCACGAATGGCTTGGGAAAACATTGAGACAAAAGAAAAAAATGCTGATAACCAGCATTTTCTCCTTTTGTCTCAATGCTTTCATGGCTATATTGTACACAAATCTTCTCTTTATCAACAACTATTTTGATGCCTGTAGAAGCTTTTGAGTTAGACCACCAAAAGATTTTGTTGTTTGGGAAAAGGCTAAGGCAACATAATCCCTGCTTATTCAATCCCATCTAATGAAAGAGTGCCACGGTCACAGTGTACGTTAGGATTTTACATTGACCCTTTCCCACACAACATAATTTTGGACTGTACCAATTTGAATGGTGTTGCATACAACAATTTTGAAGTCAATAAAGAAAGGATTGGTGTACAATATAGCACAGAAAATATCGAGACAAAAGGAGAAACTGCTGGTTATCAGCAGTTTCTTCTTTTGTCTCAATGTTTTCCCAAGCCTTTCCTAATAGTAATGAAAGGATTAATCAATGTATTCCATCCATCATTAGATACAACAAGAGCTGTCAGAGATGGACAATGCTCCCCGAATAAGGCATTGTCACAATCAATTTATGCTATGGAGAGCAGTTTAATGTAAAGGGCATCTGATTTGCTATTCAAAAATGAAATTTGATCAAATTCTGACCATTAGACTAAGAGAAATAAGAGAAAAACTGTATTTTACCTTAAGTCCCCTTTTCCCATGACGAGG
Organism: Fragum sueziense; assembly: GCA_963680895.1. Taxonomy (NCBI): domain Eukaryota; kingdom Metazoa; phylum Mollusca; class Bivalvia; order Cardiida; family Cardiidae; genus Fragum; species Fragum sueziense. Next base: position 49,139,469 of record OY804595.1, read on the forward strand.
CCTCAAATCCAACAAGAGCTGTCCGAAGACAGCGTGCTCGACTTTCTAAGTTGCTTAGTATAAAGGGGGCATAACTCCAAATATAGTGGAGCCAGGGTTATGGGCCCTAGTAGGAAGGTAGAGGGTGTGATGGTGAATAAGTATTCCAAGTTTGGGTTGAATCCCTTTGATAGTATGGAAGTTATTGATGTTTGAAAAAACTTTAACCTTTGTTGCAACGCCAACGCCGACGCCCGGGTGACAGTATAAGCTCTCATTTTCTTCGAAAAGTCAAGCTAAAAACTGGGAAAAGTGCATCAGCATTATGTCATAGGGAGTTCACATGGTAAGTTTCATTTGATTTGGCCCAAGGGTTACGGAGAAATCGCTCCGGACAGAGGGAATGACAGACGGACGATGGACGGACGGACAAAGCGGCGACTATATGCTCTCCCTTTGGGGAGCATAAAAACACTCTGTGCATTTCCAGGTGTCATCCATGGCAAGGGAAATTGACGAGGGTATCACTTGTCAATTTCCGTTGCCATGGATGATGCCCAGAAATTGATGTGGGAACTCAATATCTTTTAATGGCTGTAAGTTCAAAGCACTAAGTTTGGGGTTTGTTTGTTTAATATTTTTCAGATAAAGTTACAATAGATTTGCAACTAAATGAGAAGGGTTTCAGTTGTTTTGATAACCCAAAACAACTGAAATCATTCTCATTTAATAGTGAATCTATAATGATAACCATGCACTATATCCCGAAAATTAAACAACACTAAATTATGGCACATTTTAAACCCTTTTTCACACATTGACACTTTTTGACGCCCTCCTCAAGACAAAAGCTGGCGAAAACAAAAATTTGTCAGCATTTTCTCCCTTTACCTCAATATCTTGTGCTATATTGAACAAAAAGCCCATCTTTATCAACACCCATTTTGTCATCTGCAGCAGTTTCCCATTTGGGCTGGTGTATCTTGCCAAACTGGTTCTTAGCTATCATTTCCAGTTGGACCAATAATAATCCATTACTAAACAACAACATTTTAGACTGGTACAAATCCAAAGGTGTTGCAGAAGACAATTTCAAGAGAATGAAATTCAGAACATTTTGGTCTTTTTTGGTAGAAAAATTGTGGGAAATGAAGAAATTGCTTGTCACAAGCAATTTCTTCATTGTAGCAAGCAATTTCTTCATTTTGATCAATGTTTTCCAAAAACTTCAACTAATGGGGTGTCTAAAATCGTTTTGTGACAAGCAATTCCTTCATTTTCCACAATGTTTTCTAAAAAATCTTTAACTTTGGAGCGTCTTTATATGGCAATGGGTTTACATATAACAGAGTATATAAAAATATTAACTGGTCCTGAAAAATCTTACAACTACAAAATTAAAGATAAAAACAAAATACATCACAGACTGAAATGCACTCTTAAAGCCCTTCAATATCTCAGATATATACAGATCAAAAGATAAAAAGAAACAGAGCGACAACCATACAATATATTCTGCTTAAATTTTCTTAAAGAGCACATTATAAGAGACATTATTAAAACCATTGCCAAACTACAAAATTTAGACTAGTCAAATCTAAAAGATGCAGATGACAAAGACAATGTTGGGAATAAAAATCTTCTTTCTTTGTTAGGGTGGTCAAAACAGTTTTTGTTTAAGAAAGTTTGGAAAAGGTAAATCCTTTATCAAAAATGACCTGCTTTTGAAGTCAACAAATGCGTAAGAAATCTTTGAGGCAAAAGAAGAAATCCATATGACTGATCATCTTCATTTTTTTCCCTAAATGTTTCCCCAACCCTTTCTATCCCATTACCACACAGTGACTCCTTTTGACTCCCCACAAGATAATGACTTTGGAAAACATAGTGGAAAATGAAGAAATTGCTTTTCACAACCAATTTTTTCATTTCCCACAATGTTTTTTGCATAAAAAGACCAAAAATGTAAAATTTCATTCACTTGAGATTGTCTTCTGCATCACCTTTGAATTTGGACCACCCTAAAATGTTGTCGTTGATAATGGGCTATTTGGTGCCCCAAAAGGCACCTTTGTTTGGCAAAGGGTTCAAATTAACAATAACAAATACAGAGCTACAGAGCTAGGGGGTGAAGACATTCTTACTTATTATTTCAATTTCAAACTCTATTATTATTGTGGGGACTCATTTGAATCATCTTTATGAGACGATTCAAATGAGTACCAACAACATAGGGTTTTCTGAACAATAAATAAGATATTGCCTTTTGAAAAGCCTTCATCCCCTCTTATCTTGAGCTCTGAACAGATAAACAAGAAAACAACGCTGTAATGTGAATGCCCAAGAAGACCAGCATCTTTCTTCTTTTGCCCCAATGTTTCACCAAGCCATTGGTACCTCAAAAACAGTCATTTTTTATCAAAAGGATAAGATTAACAATAACAAATTAACAAAATAACGACCCTGTAATATGAATGCCTAAACAAGACCAGCATCTTTCGCCATACTATAGAACATTGAGTTTGGATCTTGCAGTAAATTCTGGGGACTGTCAAACTCCTTCACTTCTCCATTACTCAACACTAGGATTCTGTAAAAGAAAACATGATGTAAAACACAATGTCCTAAATGGACTCCGATAAAATCCATGGAAAATTTCTAGTCGAAAATAAAGAATGTAGTGGCTTTGACCTTAATCCATTTACCTAACTGGTCCAAATTCAAGATATCCCAGATGACAATTTCGAGTGAATGAAACCTTTCATTTCTCTTAGGGTTTTTAGGTAAGAAATACTGTGGGGAATGAAGAAATTGCTTGTTGAACTCAATTTCTTTGATTTCCAAAATGTTTTTCTAAGATTCATGACTTAATGATTGTATGAATAGGCTTTAACATTACTTTCAACTGGTTTGGTCATATGTCAGCGTTTTGTTGCTAATTTGATTAATCCAGATTTTTGTTATCATACAAAATATATTTACCTATCATAATCCATAACAGTATTAAGTCTATGACGTCAAAAGCACGCTATTCTGCAAGTCAACGTAACGTCATTTTAACATTTATCCAACGTTATATGGGTGTCTGACGTTGTATAAACAAAATATGTTTACGCATATTTTGTTTATGGTTGTTAGAACAAGCCCAATGTCCGATAATTTTAAAATCTGGACACTAATGAAAATTTCTTATGGGAAGGGTTTGTGAAAACGCTCAGGTTTTTGATCCAACGTTTTCTAATTTTGACACGATAGTTTGTTCACTGTGAAAATAAATCGAATTCATCAACATTTGTTGTTGTATAATTCGACTATCAGAAAAAATATCGTTGTTTTAAAAAGACCTTGTATTGTCAGATTTTGTTAAAAAAAATGGAAAAAATTAAGGTAAAAAGACAATTGCCAATTAATCAAAATTTCGTCCTTTGTATCGATTTTTGCAATAAATCTTTTACCCGGATCAAATCTTTATCGACGAGAATTAAAAGAACTTTGTAATCATAAGTAAGAAAATCAATCTCTTTCCTTGCAGAAACAAGAACATTATCCTTAGTTTTAGATATATAAACAATTGTGGTATTACAGTAATTCAAATTACACAGAAAACATCGCGCATCTATGATAAAACGCTACAACGACGTTGCACGTCGGGTAGAAGAAATGTAATTTTAAAATCATGATTGAATTTATTCAACGTGTAGGTTAATCATATTGTATTATATACTGTTTTAAAGTTTATCATTTGTACTTTTTGTCAGATGTAAAAACATGTGCAGATTTTTGCTTGTCGATCTAAACGGCAAAGTTTAAGAGATGAACCCCATTTAGATAAACACAATTTTGGAGCAGGGTAGAAAATTTGTAATTTTTCTACGTTTTTATTTCAATCATTAATATTCAACCTTTCAAATATAATTTTATCATACATTTTTGATGACAAAATGTACTTTTATATGAAATGAAAATCCTCGAAGGGATGTAGCGATATATATGTGAAAATGCATTTTTACATACTGTAGCCGACATGTAATGGAAAACGTTACACATGTACATGCTGCCATTATTTACTTTGTTTTGACGCAAATAACATGTGTGATGTCACTCATGCGTATGCCGCATTAAAGCATGAAATAAGGATTCCGACGCTGAAAGAATTTTGAAAATCGATCAAAGATTAACAAATCTATTGCATCTTATATGTGAATTATATTTGAATTTCGTTACGCATTACATGAAAATGTAAGCATTTATATACGTTATTGTAAGTTATTTTTTTCTTCATATGAAATTATATCACATATAACGTGCTGAAATTGATGGGAAATAGTATCATTTTCTATGATTGACTTATCATTATGCACTAAATTAACGTATATGGATAAGTTTAAGATATTTTAGTGAAACATGTAAAACTTGCAGAATAGCGTGCGATTGACGTTGAGCGATTATTAGTACAGTACACTAGGTGAATTGTGTAGCAATTGTGTCTTGTATCAAACTGTCTGTTTCTAAATCTACTGCAGTCGTCGCTTCATCAAGACTTTTTTGTTTTCATACACATAGTATCGCTGCTTTTCAACGAAAACCTTGTAACTGTAGCTTGTTTTAAGCTGCATTTACAAGGTTTTTGTCGTAAAGCAACAAAATATTTACCTATCATAATCCATAACTGTATTAAGTCTATGAGCTATGGTTAGTACAGTACACTCGGTGAATAGTGTAGCAATGGTGTCTTGTATTAAAGTATCCATCTCTAAATCTACAGCCGCCGTCACTTCATCAAGACTTTTTTGTTTTCAAACACAAAGTATCGCTGCTTTTCAACAAAAACCTCGTATATGCAGCTTAAAACAAGCTGCAGTTACGAGGTTTTTGTTGAAAAGCAGCAATATATTTACCTATCATAGTCCATAACAGTGTTGAGTCTATGAGCGATGGTTAGTACAGTACACTCGGTGAATTGTGTAGCTATTGTGTCTTGTATCAAACTATCCGTTTCTAAATCTACAGCCGTCGCTTCGTCAAGACTTTTTGTGTTTTCATACACAAAATATTGCTGCTTTTCAACAAAAACCTCGTAACTGCAGCTTGTATTAAGCTGCAGTTACGAGGTTTTCGTTGAAAAGTAGTAACATATTTACCTATCATAATCCATAACTGTATTAAGTCTATGAGCTATGGTTAATACAGTACACTCTGTGAATTGTGTAGCAATGGTGTCTTGTATCAGACTATCCGTTTCTAAATCCACTGCAGTCGTCGCTTTATCTATGCTTTTTTGTTTACATATATACAAAATATCTACCTATCATAGTCCATAACAGTATTAAGTCTATGAGCGATGGTTAGTACAGTACACTCGGTGAATTGTGTAGCAAATGTGTCTTGTATCAAACTATCCGTTTCTAAATCCACTGCAGTCGTTGCTTTATCTATGCTTTTTTGTTTACAAATACAAAATGTACTTGCCTATCATAATCCATAACAGTATTAAGTCTATGAGCAATTGTTAGTACAGTACACTCGGTAAATTGTGTAGCAATCGTGTCTTGTATTAAACTATCCGTCTCTAATTCTACTGCTGCCGTCGCTTTATCTATGCTTTTTTGTTTGCATATGTACAAAATATCGCTGCTTTTCAACGAAAACCTCGTAACTGCAGATTGTTTTAAGCTGCAGTTACAAGGTTTTTGTCGTAAAGCAACAATATATTTACCTATCATAATCCATAACAGTGTTGAGTCTATGAGCAATGGTTAATACAGTACACTCAGTAAATTGTGTAGCAATTGTGTCTTGTATCAAACTGTCTGTTTCTAAATCTACAGGCGCCATCACTTTATCTAAGCTTCTTTTGTTTTCATACACAAAATAGCGCTGCTTTTCAACGAAAACCTCGTAACTGCAGCTTAAAACAAGCTGCAGTTACGAGGTTTTTGTTGAAAAGTAGTAATATATTTACCTATCGTAGTCCATTACAGTGTTAAGTCTATGAGCGATGGTTAATACAGTACACTCGGTGAATTGTGTAGCAATTGTGTCTTGTATCAAACTGTCGGTTTCTAAATCTACTGCTGCTGTGGCTTCATCTAGCACGAGAATGGTGCTCTTGCGTAATAAACTTCTCGCTAAACAAACAAGCTGCCTTTGACCAACACTGCAAATAAAGGAGAAAATGACATATAGAAATACTAGTAATGCAACATTTTTCATCAAACAAATCAATACTTTTCTTCAAAAACCTCATAACAGCAGCTTGTTTTAAGCTGCAGTCATACTAGGTTTTCGATGAAAAGCGACAAATCTTATCAATCAACCCACATTATGGGGGTTTTAGTAATAAGCGTTGTATACATTTAAAATTTGTACAAAAACACACATTGATACCTTCAATTAATTTTCCTGATATGTCATTAGGTTTATTTACAAAAGTTAGTCTTTACCCATTACCAGACGGCAAAATGTTGGACCTTTCCAAATTTAAAGACGTTGCAAACGACAATTTCAAGTGAATGGAATTTTGCACAATTTGGTATTTCTTGGTATTTCTGAGTGAAAAACACTGTGGGTAACGAAGAAATTGCTTGTCACAAGCAATGCCTTCTCTTTCCACAATATTTTCCAAAGACTTCACCTTCTTGGACGTCAAAAAGCGTAATTGTTGCCATTTTTTTTAATTCAAGAAAGGAAATTCTATGATGACATTTTAGATCACAACATAACTTTCTTACCTCAGATTTTGGCCCCCTTCTCCGACCTCGTATTCTAGTTTTGTGGGTAGTCCATCTACAAATGTTTTCAAATGTGCATGTTCCAGGGCCGTCCATAATTCATCATCCTTCCGTTCATCTAGGGGATCTAAATTCATTCTTAAACTACCAGAAAACAACACTGGCTCCTAGAAAAGATTTAAACAAACAGGAAGATAATACTCTTTGTCTTTCAGAAAATTTCAACAATAATTGCATTTTTTGTTGATAAATAGCTGGCATACATACTTTTGAGCAGAAATCAACGTAGCTTTATCCGAAACATTGTTGCAAAGCAAATGCATTAATCTTTTTCAAAGTGATTTGTTACTTGCTTTGCACAGTTTCATGTCCAAGAAAATTTCTTCTCTTTGCCTTTTAGAAGTCTGATGCTCGAGGTTAATCTGTAACAAACTGTATTTTTTAAAATTAATTTGCCTTTCATATAATGAGCTAATTTCAACAAAACCTAAAACCATGAAACCAAATGCATTTTCCTCACCTGAGGTAGAATGGTTAGATTTGCTCTCAAATCATGCAGACCGATCTCACTGATTCTCTCTTGGTCGATCACAATCTTCCCATCTGCTGCCTCAATCAGTCTAAATATAGATAGGGCTAGGGAAGATTTACCCGCCCCTGTTCTTCCAACAATCCCCACCTATAAATAGAACAGAAGCTGCAGTTACCAGGTTTTTGTTGAAAAGCAGCTTTATCACAATCTTCCCATCTCTAGCCTCAATCAATCTAAATATAGACAGGGCAAGTGAAGATTTACCCGCCCCTGTTCTACCTACAATACCAACCTATAAATAGAACAGAAGAAAATTTCGTCGCTTTTTAACAAAAACCTCATAACTGCAGCTTAGAACAAGTTGCAGATACCAGGTTTTTGTTGAAAAGCAGCTATATAACAATCTTCCCATCTGCAGCCGAAATTAGTATAAATATAGACAGGGCAAGGGAAGATTTATTCGCCCCTGTTCTTCCTACAATTCCTACCCGAAACAGAAGTAGAGAACAAGATGTGTTTGTGAAGCACTAATGCCCCCGAAAATGCTAATGCTAATTCATGAAATGCAAGTACAAAACTACCGGTAATTTTCTTTTGAAGAAATTATTATTGGATGTCTTTGTAACAAAATATTACTAAGCCACAAACTGGAGTCATACCAGGTGTATATTTCTCAAATTCATACACCTTAACCTTTTCCCAAATTGCATAATTTCTGACTATTTCAAATTAAAACATGCTGCAAACGGCTATTTCAAGTGAGCTATTTTTTTAAGTCTTTCTGGGTGAAAAACATTGGGAAATGAAGAAATTGCTTGTCACATACTAAAGTATGCAATGCCTTCATTCTCCATAATGATTTCTCTTTCATAGGGCATGAAAAGGGTCCTTAAGGGGGAAAAGGTTATATGAGGTTTTTGTTGAAAAGCAGCTATATAACAATCTCTCCATCTGCAGCCTTGATCAGTCTAAATACAGACAGGGCGAGGGATGATTTATTCGCCTAGAGCTGTTCTACCAACAATCCCGACATGTAATTTATGTTGGGAAAATCATCAGAATTTTTTCATATTTTAGCCATTCAAAGTATTGTAGTCAGGACAAAATTCTGAAAAAGTCGCTTAGTTTTTAAGGTATAGGCATTTTGTGAAGAAAAGGGTTTGAGATCGATTCTAGGGGTATTTGGATATGCTGAGTCCGAAAAACAATGTTGCCAAGCTGAAAAATGGCTCCTTCATCATCTAATTTGCATATTTTCAAAATGGCCGCCAAAACCTCAAATATGCAATAGTAATGTTGTTATTTATCATTTTTTCGACATCTTTTGTTCTAAATATAGCAAATTTCTTGTTAACAGACTAAAACTGAATGATTGAATAGGTAATTGAGAAAAAAAATATATTCGTTTTTAAAAATTACCGTATAAATGGCAATAAACCCCATTGAAACAATAATATTTATCTACATTTTATTTTCCCGTGTGAAATGCATTAAAATTGTTCAAAGTACTATTTTGAAAATGTTATGCATTTAAGGAAAATTTTGAAAGGCAGAAATGATAAAGAACAAAAATTTGAGCGCTGACCCCTTGACCATTTATTAATGCTTTAAGCGCACCTCAAACACGCCAAATTAAAAACCATGTAAATAATTGTTCACATAATTTTGCCAAAATAATGATAAATCCTGGTCACTATATAGGCCTTTTGAAATCATAATTTGATTAAACTTGATGCCAAGATATCCGAAATAAATTCTAAGAAATATAAATCGATTTCCAACACTTTTGGAAAAAGGTTTACCGTATTCATTCTAATAAAGGATAGTGTAGTGTGGGAACTTCCATTTTGTGGAAAATTCCATATTTTGCACTTTTATTACACTCGTGATTCCAAACTGCTGAAGATATAGTAACTAAAATTGTTTTAATTTACATTTTGATATCCTTAGAAATTAAATTGTGTATAATTATTTGAAATTGATCACATATTTAACAGGTAACCAACTTAGGCACAATATTAAAAAGTACAATTATCTTAGATTTCCAAATTTTATAAGATTGCAAAATTAGTTGAGTCTGGCAAACCTAATTCACTATGGTATGTTAAACTTCAATTTTTCAGAAGAAAAATTATTTGTTCATTTTGACACTATTTGAAAGAGGCAACTTATTGATCTACCTATGATATAGATAATACCCCTGTACAAGAAACTGGATAAAATGACTAATACATCAGAGCTTCAGATTTATTTGAAGAGTGGTGGGTCGAAATGACCCATTGCAGGGAAATTGATGGGTCATTTTTGGAAATGATGGGCCATAGCAATGAAAATAAACATAGTGATATAAAAAATTTGTAAAAGCTTGGGCCGCTTGGCCCCTGGAGTTGAAAAGTGATGGGCCATATTTGCAGATAGTGTGTCAAATGGCCCGGGCCCACTGTCAATCTGAAGCTCTGATACATTACAGATTTTCTAGTCAACAAATACATTGAATTGGGTTAAATTGTCAGTAACATCACAGTAACTGGTGCACATATTCATCATGTTCCTGACATTTGGTTACAAACTTTTTGTAATACATCAAAAAGGATTTTGACACCCATGGGTTCGAACCCACAAGCCCTGGATAGATAGTCTATGTTGTTATTTATTGAAATACTGCAGCTTTATCCGACACTGTTAGAACATCTTTTTAATAATAATGCGTAAAATATTGACAATTTCGTCGAGAGCTCCTTTCATTGGTTGCGCACTTACATTTGTATAAAAAATCCCTTTTAGCTGTGCTCATGACAAGGGCCATATCATTTCTCATGAATTGTCATAAATATAAAATATGGATTTCTTGGTGTATACCCTCATGCTTTCAAAGGTGACACACGTTTAAAATGAAGGGTAAAATATGGACGCCACACCAGGACATTAATACGAATAGCCTAGACAGAGGCATTGGCGTCTTCAATGCTCAACATTTCTTCACACATGGCAACATTAGCTGAAAGGCAAGTAAAAAGGAAATGATTATGAGAAGAGAAGTGTTTTTTCGCCTAATACTAGAGACATTAATAGCTTCATTATTATTGACATGAAGGAATCAAATTCTGATATTTCAATTTCGCTTTGTCATATAATTATGTTTGAAGAATACAATCTAAAGCGTATGTTCAAGTTTTACTAGTAACCCATACTCTGCAGATGGTTACATCAATTCCATCGGTTCTTATGTATGAATAATCTCAAAAAGGAACACTAAGTCTCAATATCCAGATCCATTTGTTACGAATGCTTGTATACTTATTAAAAATTGAAAAAAATCAGACATGTTACAGGGAAAGAAATATTGTAATAACCCTTTTTTCTTAAAACGAGTGTTATTTATGTTTCATTTGATAAATTGTGCTATTTTACCGAATACAAATATTCTGTTCAATGTGTACTTTGTTGCTGACCAAAGATTTGCAAAATGTCATTTAAATGTAGTCGGTTTTAAGATGCGCTTTTTGTTTTCTAAAAAAATACAGTATAGATCGTCCAAAAAGAGTGGCAGATCAACAATAGGCTATTTCATTCACAAAAGGATGTCAGGCTATTTATTTGAGATTTAAATCGAGTTATGAGATAAATTATCTGCTTAAGACAATGTATATATCATTGATACATAATTAATCGGGATAACAAAGGTATAATTTAAGAAAACAAAATGTAAACATCTGCCACTCTTTTTGGACGATCTATCTTGGTACCAACAACTTAATCCTTTTTCTGCCAAGCAAATACGATGTGCATACCACTTAGTAAACTCTAATAATCCCCATGTTGTTCTGATGCCTGAAATATCTAGCATGGACCCTTTAAACAGACAGGAAAATGTCTAAAAACCAGCGAAAACATAAATTTTGTAAAGGATCGTAATGCGCTAGCACTTACGAAAGCAGCAATTTTATATGTGAAAATTGGACACATACACGTTCTTTGGCATGTAACTCAATTTAAAAACTGTATATCGGGTGTGTTATCGGATTTATTGGAATAAGTACGGTGCTTAGCTCTTATGACATTTTCTTTTATCAAATCAGTTCTAGTATAACTGAATTCAGATGGTATTTTTCCATAATGCACATGCGATTACGGAGCTCATTTCGATCTAGTCATTAGTACTAAAGACATGTTAAAATATTTTACTAGCAGCTTAGCATTATGCATTATGACCTAAATTATTTTATGAAGGATAAATCTTGTATGTCCAAGTTTTTTTTTAAATCAAAATGTATGTGTAAACATCTTATATGGTATTGTTGATAAAAGTTATGTGTTTTAATGGCTTTAAAAAAATAATATTAACAAGAGGACCATGATGGTCCTATATCGCTCACCTGAACCAAAATGATATGAGCAACATTTTTGTTCAATTCAATTGATATTTATGACTTTAAGACTGAAAACGAACTTGTGATCAATAACATTGTGAAAATCAAACTCATCCGAGATGTAACGGTGCCCAACATTGTGTCAAAGTTTTTGCTTTGAATGATAAATAATTGTAGATTCTAGAGTATAAACAAGGTCGATAACCGCCGAAAACAGCATTTTATCAAATTCAAGGGCACATAACTCTCGACTTTCTGATCAGATCCATTTGAAAATCCAACTCATCCAAGATCTTATGGTCCCCAAGAATGTGTCCAAGATTTGTCTTGATTGGTCAATAATTGTAGATTCTAGAGTGTAAACAAGGTCGAAAACAGCCAAAAACAGCAATTTTGTCAAATTCAAGGGCACGCAACTCTCGATTTTCTGATCAGATCAGACTGGAAATCATCCTGAACAGAGATCTTATGGTCCCAAACATTGTGTCCAAGCTTTGTCTTGATTGATTGATAATTGTAGATTCTAAAGTGTAAACAAGGTTGAAAACAGCCGAAAATGGCAATATCGTCAAATTCAGGGGCACATAACTCTGGACTTTCTGATCAGATCAAACTGAAAATCAAGCTCATCCGAGATCTTATGGTCCCCAACATTGTGTCCAAGTTTTGTTTTCATTGATTGATAATTGTAGATTCTAGAGTGTAAACAAGGTCGAAAACAGCCGAAAATGGCAATTTTCAAGGGCACGTAACTCTTGACTTTCTCATCAGATCAAATAGAAAATCGAACTCATCTGAGATGTTATGGTCCCCAACATTGTGTCTAAGTTTTGTATTGATTGATATATAATTGTAGATTCTAGAGTGTAAACAAGGTCGAAAACAGCCGAAAATGACAATTTTGTCAAATTTAAGGGCACATAACTCTGGACTTTCTGATCAGATCAGACTGAAAATCGAACTCATCCAAGATCTTATGGTCCCAAACATTATGTCTTAGTTTTGTCTTGATTGATCAATAATTGTAGATTATATCATGTTAACAAGGTCAAAACCAGCCGAATATGGCAATTTTGTCAAATTCAAGGGCACATAACTCTGGACTTTCTGATCAGATCATACTGAAAACCAAACTCATCCGAGATCTTATGGTCTCCAACATTGTCTCCAAGTTTTGTTTTGATTGATCAATAATTGTAGATGCTAGAATGTAAACAAAGTCAAAAACGGCTTTTTTGGACATTCAAGGGCAGATAACTCAGCACATTCTGGTCCGATCTGGCCCATAATCGAACTCATCCGAGAACTTATGACCATACTTGTTTTGACTAAGTTTGATCAAGATTGATTAATATTTGTGGATGCTAGAGCGTAAACACCAAATTGTGGACGGACAGACGGACGGACAGACGGACGGACGGACGGACAGACGGACGACGGACAAAAAGCGATCACAATAGCTCACCTTGAGCACTTTGTGCTCAGGTGAGCTAAAAAGACGATAAATAAATTCAATGTGACAGTGATATTCTGTTAGTTTAAAAGGGTTTTATTGTCAGTAATACATTAAACAATTATTAAAAATAGTGTCAACGTGTTTTCATTTACTTTTGAAATTATTTACTCATTGGTTTTAAACAATTCATGGCAAAATATCTCAACAATTTGGTTAAGATTTTGCCAAAATCTTGAAACTTGAAAGTGATATTGTGTATGTTTATAAAGGTTTTATTGCCAGTAATACGGTAAAAAATTATCAAACATAGTGTCACCGTGGTTCTATATACTTTTGAAATAAATTACTTTTTAGTTTTAAACAATTTATAGCAAAATTTCTCGACAATTTGGTTAAGATTATGCCAAAACTTTGGTACTATAAAGCGGATTTTATGTTTTTGGCGGCCATTTTGAAAATATGCAAATTAGATGGTGAAAGAGCCATTTTTGTTCCTCATCTAAGTGGTAAACCGTTTAGTTTTAGTCTGTTAACATGAAATTTGCGATATTTAGAACAAAACATGACGAAAAAATTATATATAACAACATTATTATTGCATAATTGAGGTTTTGGCGGCCATTTTGAAAATATGCAAATTAGATGATGAAGAAGCCATTTTTCAGCTTGGCAACATTGTTTTTTGGATTCAGCATACCAAAATACCCTAAGAACCGATCTCAAACCCTTTTCTTCACAAAATGCCTTTAGGCGATAACTTTTCTAAATTCGTGCCCTGACTATTGCTAAAGTTTTCATAGGAGGGAATCTAAATAAATTTTTACATTTCAGAAAATACAAACGCCAATCTGTGAAACAAATCATACTTCGAATACACTGTATCAGAAGCTTAAATCAATTTTTTCTAAGCCACAATCATTATTATAATTATAACCAGTGTATATTTCTAAAATTCAGATACACATTAATAATTACATGTATCATTGTATTAACCTTAGAAATCTAAACACATTGACAAGTCCACATGCATCAGCATCTTACCTTTTCTCCTTTTTTCACCTTGACTGATACATTCTTCAATACCAGATCTAGACCTTCCCTATACCTAACTGAGTAGGAATCCAAGTCTATGTGACCTTGGTCTGGCCAGTCTTTACTTGGTACTATACTCGTCTTTAACTCAGCCTACAAAACAAAATTCATCTTAACCCATTCCAAAACAATACCTGATTTTGACGTTCATAAAATAAAAGGCTTTGGAAAACATTGAGGCAAATGAAGAAAATGCTGATGATCAGCATTTTCTTCTTTTGCCACATTGTTTTCTGTGCTATAATGTTCACAAATTCTACTTAAAATGACATATCTTTGTAGAGTGCAGCAGCTTTCAGATTTGATCATCTTAGAATACTGTTTGGGAAAGGGTTAACTGAAGCATTCTTCAAGACCAGATCTAACCCTTCTCTGTACCTCACTGAGTAGGAGTCTAAGTCTATGTGACCTTGGTCTGGCCAGTCTTTACTTGGTACGATACTCGTCTTCAACTCAGCCTACAAAACAAAATTCATCTTAACCCTTTCCCAAACAATACCTGATTTCGACGTTCATACTATAAAAGGCTTTGGAAAACATTGAGGCAAATGAAGAAAATGCTGATAATCAGCATTTTCTTCTTTTGCCACATTGTTTTCTGTGCTATAATATTCACAATTTCTACTTTAAAAGGCATATTTTGTCGTCTGTAGCAGCTTCCAGATTGGATCACCCTAGAATGTCGTTTGGGAAAGGGTTAACTGAAACATTCTTCAAGACCAGATCTAAGCCTTCTCTGTACCTCACTGAGTAGGAGTCTAAGTCTATGTGACCTTGGTCTGGCCATTCTTTACTTGGTACTATACTTGTTTTTAACTCCGCCTACAATACAAAGTTCATCTTGACTGATACATTCTTCAATACCAGATCTAATCCTCTGTACCTCACTGAGAAGGAGTCTAAGTCTATGTGACCTTGATCTGGCCAACCTTTACTTGGTACTATACTTGTTTTTAACTCCGCCTACAATACAAAGTTCACCTTGACTGATACATTCTTCAAGACCAGATCTAGCCCTTCTCTGTACCTAACAGAGTAGGAGTCCAAGTCTATGTGACCTTGGTCTGGCCAGCCTTTCCTTGGTACTATACTTGTCTTTAACTCTGCCTACAAAACAAAATCCATCTTAACCCTTTCCCAAACAATACCTGATTTCGACGTTCATACTATAAACAGCTTTGGAAAACATTGAGGCAAATGAAAAAAATACTGATGATCAGCATTTTCTTCATCTAGCGCATTGTTTTCAGTGCTATAATATTCACAATTTCTACTTAAAAGGCATATTTTGTCGTCTGTAGCAGCTTTCAGATTGGATCACCCTAGGTTAACTGATACATTCTTCAAAACCAGATCTAAACCTTCTCTGTACCTCACCGAGTAGGAGTCTAAGTCTATGTGACTTTGGTCTGGCCAGCCTTTACTTGGTACGATACTTGTCTTTAACTCAGCCTGCAATACAAAATTCATCTTGACCCTTTCCCAACCAAAATCTGATTTTGGCGTTCATACTATAAACGGCTTTGGAAAACATTGAGGCAAATGAAGAAAATGCTGATAATCAGCATTTTCTTCTTTTGCCACATTGTTTTCTGTGCTATAATATTCACAAATTCTACTTAAAATAACATATTTTTGTTGTCTGCAGAAGCTTCCAGATTGGATCACCCTGGAATGTTGTTTGGGAAAGGGTTAACTGAAACATTCTTCAAGACCAGATCTAGACCGTCTCTGTACCTCACTGAGTAGGAGTCCAAGTCTATGTGACCTTGGTCTGGCCAGCCTTTACTTGGTACTATACTTGTCTTTAACTCAGCCTACAATACAAAGTTCATTTCTTCACTGATACATTCTTCAATACCAGATCTAAACCTTCCCTGTACCACACTGAGTAGGAGTCCAAGTCTATGTGACCTTGGTCTGGCCAACCTTTACTTGGAACTATACTTGTCTTTAACTCTGCCTACAAAACAAAGTACATATTAACTGAAACATTCTTCAACACCAGATCTAACCCTTCTCTGTACCTCACCGAGTAGGAGTCCAAGTCTATGTGACCTTGGTCTGAACAGCTTTTACTTGGTACTATACTTGTCTTTAACTCTGCCTACAAAACAAAGTTCATTTCTTTACTGATACATTCTTCAAGACCAGATCTAGACCTTCTCTGTACCTAACAGAGTAGGAGTCCAAGTCTATGTGACCTTGGTTTGGCCAGCCTTTACTTGGTACTATACTTGTCTTTAACTCAGCCTACAATACAAAATTCATCTTAACCCTTTCCCAAACAATACCTGATTTCAACTTTCATACTATGAAAGGCTTTGGAAAATATTGAGGCAAATGAAGAAAATGCTGATAATCAGCATTTTCTTCTTTTGCCACATTGTTTTCTGTGCTATAATGTTCACAAATTCTAATTAAAATGACACATTTTTGTCTTCTGCAGCAGCTTCCAGAATGGATCACCCTGGAATGTTATTTGGGAAAGGGTTAACTGATACATTCTTCAAGACCAGATCTAGACCGTCTCTGTACCTCACTGAGTAGGAGTCCAAGTCTATGTGACCTTGGTCTGGCCAGCCTTTACTTGGTACTATACTTGTCTTTAACTCAGCCTACAATACAAAGTTCATTCCCTTATCTCATAAGCAAACAGCAAAATTTTAGTCAGGCAAAAATTCTAAGATATTGCAGACGACAATTTCAAGTGAATAATCTTAAAATATTCTGTTCTTTTTTGTCATTTCTGTCTCAACTTCAAAGGCATATTTTTCGCTTATAAATAACAACTCTAAAAAACTGATAGCATTTCTACGCATTAGAATAAACAATCTTTGCATCAAGACATACTTTTAAAAAATGAAATAAATGTGAAATGTCACTTTAAAGTGTTTGTCTAAGTCGACTAATTCTTCATCTAAATTTTCATTGAGATCTATGCAGCCATCCGAGTGAAGTTGTGCTCACAAGTAATGAGAGCGGACAAAATCAAGGCTGAATTATCTACCTTAGATGAACTCAGAAAGCGAAGAAATTTCTTCAAGGACATCTTCATGTCATGTTGATTGTTCACAAAATTTTCAATCCAAATCTGTGCAGTTGCTCGAGTGATTCCTATACAGTCGACACTCGCTGTGTCGAAGTCAGAGGGGCCGTCAAATTATCTCGACATATCCGGAGTTCGACTAATCCGATTTTGTTCAAATTCGAATTGAATGCCATTTGACCATTTTCGTTGCTCATCAAGTGCGTTAATAATTGAAATATAGTAGGAAAAGGAAAGAAATTGCTCGAAACGAGCAATTTCTATCCTTTTCCTTCTATATTTCAATGGATGTTTATATTTCAAAATGATTTTGTTTAGCATTTTAGATGTCCATTGATGATGACCGGGCCATATTTGAACTTCGACTTAAGCGAAAATTTGACTTATCCGATGTCGACATAACGAGTGTCGACTGTATATATACCCCAAACTTTGATAGCTAAGGCAATTGGGGGTAAAATAATCATTTCTAATCACGAATATTTTCTGGTAGATAGTACATAATTTAAAATTCCATCTCAAATAGTTTTACCTCTATAGGATTAGTTGTATACTGCCTCACTCGTTCTACACTAACGACATTAGTCTCTATCTCACTGACCATTCTTACTAACCAGTTTAGTGTATCTGTTATCTGGAGTGAAATAAAATAGAACATTTTGTTGTTACATACAGCACAGCTTGCATGTGTTTTGCCTATTTTCACACATGACTGCAATTTTCACACATGACTGTGATTTGATTTCCCGTGGTTTCGGGTGGAAAATAGAGAATCAATTGGTTGCAGTGATTAATGTTTTTCCATGAAAGCCCACGGAATCACCGCCATTTTCCAACGCCCACCGTGACTTTCCACTCGAAATTTATTTTTATCGCGGTAGGCCAGTGTTTTAGCCAGACAGCAAAATTTGACACTGGTACAAATTCAAAGATGTTGCAGACAACAATTCCAAGTGAATGAAATTAAACATTTTTTGGTCTTTGGAGGGTAGAAAAAATTGTGGGAAATGAAACAAGAGGCCCAAGAGGGCCTGAATCGCTCCACTTGCTAAAGTAAAAGAATTATGTCATGATTTCTTGTAAGCCTTGCATTGCCAAATCTTGAAAAGGGTCACTCATGGAGCATATCTGCCAAGTTTAGTCTGAATTGGCCCATTGATTCATTTTTAAAGAATTATTTCATGGTTTATCCAATTCTGATAAGCCCTGCCTGGCCACACCAACATTTATAAACCAATCAAAATTTCACTGACAAAGTATTACCCAAGGAACATTGCTGCCAAGTTTGTACTAAATTGACCCAATGGTTGTTTTTAAAGAATTATTTCGTGATTTCTCCCATTCTGATAAGCCCCGCCCTTCTTTGCCCACATTTATGGACCAATCAAAATTTTACTACCAACAGTAATTGGACCTAAGGAACGTTTCTACCAAGTTTGGTCAAAATTGGCATTGTGGTTGATTTTGTAAAGAATTTTTCGTGATTTCTGCCATTCTGATAAGCCCCGCCCTGCCATGCCCACATTTATAGACCAATCATAATTTCATAGACAATTTAAGTATAGGGTCACTTAAGGTACATTTCTGCCAAGTTTAATTGAAATTGGCCCTACGGTTGATTTTTAAAGAATTATTTTGTGATTTCCTTAAGTCAAATAAGCCCCACCCTGCCAGGCCCACATTTACAGACCAATCAAAATTTCATGGAAAAGTTAATTAAAGAGTCAACCAAGGTACATTTCTGCAAAATTTGGTCAAAATGGGCCCAATGGTTGATTTTTAAAGAATTATTTTGTGATTTCTCTAAGTCTGATAAGCCCCACCCTGCCACGCCCACATTTATGGACCAATCAAAATTTCACACACAATTCAAGTAAAGAGTCATCCAAGGTACATTTCTGCCAAGTTTGGTCAAAATTGGCCACATGATTGATTTTTAAAGAATTATTTTGTGATTTTTCTAAGTCTGATAAGCCTCGCCTTGCCACCCCCACATTTATAGACCAATCAAAATTCTTTGAACAATTTAAGTAAAGGGTCACCCAAGGTACATTCCTGCAAAATTTGATCAAAATTGACCCATTGGTTTGAGAGAAGAAGATTTTCAAAGAATTATTTTGTGATTTCTCCAAGTCTGATAAGCCCCGCCCTGCCACGCCCACATTTATAGACCAATCAAAATTTAATGAACAATTTAAGTAGAGTCACCCAAGGTACATTTCTGCCAAGTTTGGTCAAAATTGGCCACATGGTTGATTTTTAAAGAATTATTTTGTGATTTCTCTAGGTCTGATAAGCCCCCCCCCTGCCACGCCCACATTTATGGACCAATCAAAATGCTTTGAACAATTTAACCCATTACCAGACGACGAAATTTCAAACTAGTCCAAATTCAAAGATGTTGCAGACAACAAATTCAAGTGAATAAAATTTTACATTTTTGGTCATTTTGTATAGAAAACATTGTGGGAAATGAAGAAATTGCTTGTCACAAGCAATTTCTTCGTTTTCAAACAACGTTTTCTAAAGCCTTTATCTTGTGGGGAGTCAAAAGGCGTCACTGTGTGGTAATGGGTTAAGTAAAGGGTCACCTAAGGAACATTCCTGCCAAGTTTGGTCAAAATTGGCCCACTGGTTTGAGAGGAGAAGATTTTTAAAGAAAAAGTTAACGGACGCACGGACCGACGGACGCACACAAGCACGGACGCACGACAGACACAACGCCATGACAATAGCTCACTGGCTAAAAATTGCTTGTCATCTGCAATTTCTTCATTTTCCACAATATTTTCCCAAGCATTTTAGTAAGGGGTGTCAGAAAGTTTCACTGTGTGGTAATGGATTAAACTAAATGAAATTCTATGTGACAAAATCTAGTTTATATTTGACCTACCTGTAAAGCATATGATATAGAAAGACCGACCAATGAGCCATTGATGTTGTTTCTCTCTGCCACAGCAAAGATGGCAGCCGAGCACACAATCAGGGAGCCAAGAACTTCTAGTCTAAATCCCAGCCATCTGTAACAGTAGGTAAAATGAAGCCATCAGCAAATCATACATATCAGATAGATTTTCACACAGATACAGAATGAAAATAGACACTGAAAGATTTGGTAGAATAAGTCTTGGCAGACAAGTCCAACCCTATTATATGTAGAGCAAAAACAGACTATGAAATGGATATGGATAGGGATGGAGAATGAAAGCAAGACCAATGGAAGTTTTGTCCTTGTATAAGGAAATACTCATACTCATATAAAAAGCCAAATCATTTTTAATTTAAAAGGTAATTATAAAAGAGCAGGCTTTTTGTAACTATAGACAGGGCAAAAACTGTATACCAAAATCTAAAGACAAACATTTCCCTACCTGTTAATTGTGTAATTTGTGAAGGCAAACACTTGGTTATGATCAACTCTATATTCGGATAGGTTTACAAAATAGTCCTGCATGCCAAATGCCCGTATAACACTAGCGCCTGTCAGACTCTCACTGAAGTTATTGTAGATAGGTGATCTGGTTTTAGACTCCAGTCTTTTCAGCTGTCTTGAGGCAGGAATGTAAAATCTCTGCAAAATAATGGAATATTTTCATAACATATTTTAATCTATTGCTTTGACAGGCATTGGAATCAAAGATCAAAATGCACACACTTTAAGTGTCTGCCATTTTTCATTCACTTTTGTTTTTCAAAAGAAATATTCAGCTAAAAAACATTGCAATTCTAATGATACTTAAGATCTACAGATTTATGACAGACAGGAATTTCAATAAGTATGAAAATTGTTCCAAAGCAAGTGCTAGGAACATGAATGATGAAAAGACAGTCTATGTTGATGTTGTGTTGACAAAATGTTGGTATATTAAAGCAGAAAAAGATTTTGATATGTTTGAAGAAAAAAAATTATGATTCAACATAAAAATGCAATACCTGAACAACCACATGAATCAGTCCAACAGGTACCAAAACAGCCAAGAATATCGGAGTACTGTATGTAATTATAAACAACGTAGCCAACACATTAAATAAACAATCGAGGAAATCTTCAACTTGTTGAGGTAGACTGCTATCAATGGCTTCGATATCCTGCGAGAATCTGTTTATCATCCTGCCGACCAGCATGGTGTCCAAGATCAACATGGTTACTGATCAGACTGCGCATATGCGCAGGCTGATCTGGATCCATGTTGGTCTCAAATGCCATTTCAAATGCCATTTTTCATTATTTTCTTTACAACTCGATCTCTTTGTTTGATATCTTACCTGAACAACCACATAAATCAGTCCAACAGGTACCAAAACAGCTAGGAATATCGGAGTACTGTATGTAATTATAAACAGGGTAGCCAAAACATTAAACAAACAATCAAGGAAATCTTCGACTTGTCTAAATAAATATGTTTAACACCTTACCTGAACAACCACATAAATCAGTCCAACAGGTACCAAAACAGCCAGGAATATCGGAGTACTGTATGTAATTATAAACAGGGTAGCCAATACATTAAACAAACAATCAAGGAAATCTTCGACTTGTCTAAATAAATATGTTTAACATCATACCTGAACAACCACATAAATCAGTCCAACAGGAACCAAAACAGCCAGGAATATCGGAGTACTGTATGTAATTATAAACAACGTAGCCAACACATTAAACAAACAATCGAGGAAATCTTCAACTTGTCTTGGTAAATATGTTTAACACCTTACCTGAACAACCACATAAATCAGTCCAACAGGTACCAAAACAGCCAGGAATATCGGAGTACTGTATGTAATTATAAACAACGTAGCCAAAACATTAAATAAACAATCGAGGAAATCTTCAACTTGTCTTGGTAAATATGTTTAACACCTTACCTGAACAACCACATAAATCAGTCCAACAGGTACCAAAACAGCCAGGAATATCGGAGTACTGTATGTAATTATAAACAGGGTAACCAAAACATTAAATAAACAATCGAGGAAATCTTCAACTTGTCTTGGTAAATATGTTTAACACCTTACCTGAACAACCACATAAATCAGTCCAACAGGTACCAAAACAGCCAGGAATATCGGAGTACTGTATGTAATTATAAACAAGGTAGCCAAGACATTAAATAAACAATCGAGGAAATCTTCGACTTGGCGAGGTAGACTGCTGTCAATGGCTTCAATATCCTGTGAGAATCTGTTTATCATCCTGCCGACCAGCATGGTGTCCAAGATCAACATGGTTACTGATCAGACTGCGCATATGCGCAGGCTGATCTGGATCCATGTTGGTCTCAAATGCCATTTCAAATGCCATTTTTCATTATTTTCTTTACAACTCGATCTCTTTGTTTGATATCTTACCTGAACAACCACATAAATCAGTCCAACAGGTACCAAAACAGCCAGGAATATCGGAGTACTGTATGTAATTATAAACAATGTAGCCAATACATTAAATAAACAATCGAGGAAATCTTCAACTTGTCTTGGTAAATATGTTTAACATCATACCTGAACAACCACATAAATCAGTCCAACAGGTACCAAAACAGCCAGGAATATCGGAGTACTGTATGTAATTATAAACAGGGTAGCCAACACATTAAACAAACAATCGAGGAAATCTTCAACTTGTCTTGGTAAATATGTTTAACATCATACCTGAACAACCACATAAATCAGTCCAACAGGTACCAAAACAGCGAGGAATATCGGAGTACTGTATGTAATTATAAACAGGGTAACCAAAACATTAAATAAACAATCGAGGAAATCTTCAACTTGTCTTGGTAAATATGTTTAACACCTTACCTGAACAACCACATAAATCAACCCAACTGGTACCAAAACAGCCAAAAATATCGGAGTACTGTATGTAATTATAAACAACGTAGCCAACACGTTAAATAAACAATCGAGGAAATCTTCAACTTGTCTTGGTAAATATGTTTAACATCATACCTGAACAACCACATAAATCAGGCCAACAGGTACCAAAACAGCCAGGAATATCGGAGTACTGTATGTAATTATAAACAGGGTAACCAAAACATTAAATAAACAATCGAGGAAATCTTCAACTTGTCTTGGTAAATATGTTTAACATCATACCTGAACAACCACATAAATCAACCCAACTGGTACCAAAACAGCCAAGAATATCGGAGTACTGTATGTAATTATAAACAAGGTAGCCAACACATTAAACAAACAATCGAGGAAATCTTCAACTTGTCTTGGTAAATATGTTTAACACCTTACCTGAACAACCACATAAATCAACCCAACAGGTACCAAAACAGCCAGGAATATCGAAGTACTGTATGTAATTATAAACAAGGTAGCCAACACATTAAACAAACAATCGAGGAAATCTTCAACTTGTCTTGGTAAATATGTTTAACACCTTACCTGAACAACCACATAAATCAGTCCAACAGGTACCAAAACAGCCAGGAATATCGGAGTACTGTATGTAATTATAAACAGGGTAACCAAAACATTAAATAAACAATCGAGGAAATCTTTAACTTGTCTTGGTAAATATGTTTAACACCTTACCTGAACAACCACATAAATCAGTCCAACAGGTACCAAAACAGCCAAAAATATTGGAGTACTGTATGTAATTATAAACAAGGTAACCAAAACATTAAATAAACAATCGAGGAAATCTTCAACTTGTCTTGGTAAATATGTTTAACACCTTACCTGAACAACCACATAAATCAACCCAACTGGTACCAAAACAGCCAAAAATATCGGAGTACTGTATGTAATTATAAACAAGGTAGCCAACACATTAAACAAACAATCGAGGAAATCTTCAACTTGTCTTGGTAAATATGTTTAACACCTTACCTGAACAACCACATAAATCAACCCAACTGGTACCAAAACAGCTAGGAATATGGGAGTACTGTATGTAATTATAAACAACGTAGCCAACACGTTAAACAAACAATCCAGGAAATCTTCAACTTGTCTAAATAAATATGTTTAACATCATACCTGAACAACCACATAAATCAGTCCAACAGGTACTAGAACAGCAAGGAATATCGGAGTACTGTATGTAATTATAAACAAGGTAGCCAACACATTAAACAAACAATCAAGGAAATCTTCAACTTGTCTTGGTAAATATGTTTAACACCTTACCTGAACAACCACATAAATCAACCCAACTGGTACCAAAACAGCCAAAAATATCGGAGTACTGTATGTAATTATAAACAGGGTAACCAAAACATTAAATAAACAATCGAGGAAATCTTCAACTTGTCTTGGTAAATATGTTTAACACCTTACCTGAACAACCACATAAATCAACCCAACTGGTACCAAAACAGCCAAAAATATCGGAGTACTGTATGTAATTATAAACAAGGTAGCCAATACATTAAACAAACAATCGAGGAAATCTTCGACTTGTCGAGGTAGACTGCTATCAATGGCTTCGATATCCTGCGAGAATCTGTTTATCATCCTGCCGACCAGCATGGTGTCCAAGATCAACATGGTTACTGATCAGACTGCGCATATGCGCAGGCTGATCTGGATCCATGTTGGTCTCAAATGCCATTTCAAATGCCATTTTTCATTATTTTCTTTACAACTCGATCTCTTTGTTTGATATCTTACCTGAACAACCACATAAATCAGTCCAACAGGTACCAAAACAGCCAGGAATATCGGAGTACTGTATGTAATTATAAACAAGGTAGCCAACACATTAAACAAACAATCGAGGAAATCTTCAACTTGTCTTGGTAAATATGTTTAACACCTTACCTGAACAACCACATAAATCAACCCAACTGGTACCAAAACAGCCAGAAATATCGGAGTACTGTATGTAATTATAAACAACGTAGCCAACACATTAAACAAACAATCGAGGAAATCTTCAACTTGTCTTGGTAAATATGTTTAACACCTTACCTGAACAACCACATAAATCAGTCCAACAGGTACCAAAACAGCCAGGAATATCGGAGTACTGTATGTAATTATAAACAACGTAGCCAACACATTAAACAAACAATCGAGGAAATCTTCAACTTGTCTTGGTAAATATGTTTAACACCTTACCTGAACAACCACATAAATCAACCCAACTGGTACCAAAACAGCCAAAAATATCGGAGTACTGTATGTAATTATAAACAAGGTAGCCAACACGTTAAACAAACAATCGAGGAAATCTTCGACTTGTCGAGGTAGACTGCTATCAATGGCTTCAATATCCTGTGAGAATCTGTTCACGATCCTCCCAACTGGTGTGGTGTCCAAGATCAACATGGTTACTGATCAGACTGCGCATATGCGCAGGCTGATCTGGATCCATGTTGGTCTAAAATGCCATTTCAAATGCCATTTTTCATTATTTTTCTTTACAAATTGATCTTTTTGTTTGATATCTTACCTGAACAACCACATAAATCAACCCAACTGGTACCAAAACAGCCAAAAATATCGGAGTACTGTATGTAATTATAAACAGGGTAACCAAAACATTAAATAAACAATCGAGGAAATCTTTGACTTGTCTAGATAAATATGTTTAACACCTTACCTGAACAACCACATAAATCAACCCAACTGGTACCAAAACAGCTAGGAATATCGGAGTACTGTATGTAATTATAAACAGGGTAACCAAAACATTAAATAAACAATCGAGGAAATCTTCAACTTGTCTTGGTAAATATGTTTAACACCTTACCTGAACAACCACATAAATCAACCCAACTGGTACCAAAACAGCCAGAAATATCGGAGTACTGTATGTAATTATAAACAGGGTAGCCAGGACATTAAACAAACAATCGAGGAAATCTTCGACTTGTCGAGGTAGACTGCTGTCAATGGCTTCGATATCCTGCGAAAATCTGTTTACGATCCTCCCGACAGGTGTGGTGTCGAAGAAAGCCATCGGACATCGTAGAACGTTGATGAGCATTTCGTGATGTAGCACCTTGGCTGCTCGGACCATTCTGATGATGGAGATTACTGCGTAGGTCAACACAAGGCAAGCTGAAATAGGAAGATGGAATTTTTTGTAGGGACAAGGTGCATTTAAAGGGACCCATGCTAGGTTGTAGGACAAAGAAACATGTAAAAAATATATTCAAGAAATATTGTATGGAATTGTCAACCTGTATAGCTAGATTATAAAGGTTTATTTGGTCCTTCTAAATCAAGTCTGTGTATAATTACCTTACCCACACTTTATATGTATAGTAAGATTTACGGGAAATTGGACCTTGATAGATAGTGAAGATTGGTGGTTCCAGTGCTAAAATTTCTTTCTTTTTGGCCCTAGATAGTGCAATGCACCACACAACAATGCAAACTCTGACTGTCTCCATGTTGCTCTTATCCTTGAAGAACCTAGCATGTGCCCCTTTAATCTGCTAAATGTTGCAAGTCTTGCTGAATAAAAACTTCTTCTGTATAAAATTGAATTCAAAAGGTTTACATCAATAAAAATGTAATGGAGGTCTAAAGAATTCCATCAACAAATCTGGCTTAAAAAGAACAAATACATGGTAGTGACTTAGATCGTTGTATATAATCTGTTTACATTATCACAATGAGGTTGTTAAATGGAAATGTCAATGACTTTAATCCTTTCCCAAACAATGCCTGGTTTTGACATCACTTATAAGAAACGCTTGAGAAAATATTGAGGCAAAAGAAGAAAATGCTTATATTCATTATTTTCTCCTTTAGCATCAATATTTTCTATGCCATATTGTACACAAACCCCATCTGTTTAAACACTAATTATGACATCTTCAACAGCTATGAAATTGGACAGCCCTAATTTTCACCTTTTGGGATAGGGATAAAGATAAGCATTGTTATTTTGTAACTTTTCAACAAAAACCTCGTAACTGCAGCTTAAAACAAGCTGCAGTTACAAGGTTTTCATTGAAAAGCAGCAATATTACCTTGAGCTACCCCTAATACACCATATATCCCAAGAAAGTAATCATTTCTGTTTCTTCTTTCAGTACTGTTGGCTGGTAGGGTATCTAAATCCTGCAAAGAGATGTAAGAAATTACATGGAAGATAAAAGGAACAAAAAGCTTTTTCAGTTTCCAATGAAAAGAGCAAGCCGAGAATAAAACAAGGACTCAGATTTTGGCAATCGTAGAAGTAAGATCGACGTATCGTTGTAAAGTTCACCCTTAACCCTTTCCCAAACGGCAAGATTTAAGGGTGATCCATTTCAAAAACTGCCACAAATGACAAAATGGAAGTTGTTGAAGATAAAATTGTGTAAAATATGACAGAAAATATTGAAACAAAAGGAGAAACTGCTTGTTACCAGCAGTTTCTTCTTTTGTTTCAATGTTTTCCTAAGCCTTTTCTATTAGAGACGTCAAAACCAGGTCTTGTTTGGGAAAGGGTTAAGTGATCTTTTACCACAATGGAATTTATTGTAGAAGCTCCACTATGTGGTTGTTATTTACAAGAGCTATGCTAGATCTATTTTGTAACGTTATTTCTATGGATTAATACGACATTAAAGCTATCTTTTTATATTCAACACTTGGGTTGTTGATTATTTAGACCTGCGTCCCCTAGAAAAGCTTAGACTTGGAATATATTCATGCTCCACCCTACCGATAAAGAGAAATACGAAATGAATGCCTGATCTAGGGATGACAAACCAGATGGACCGTAACACTACCACAGTTTTTTGAATTCATATATGTGACACGTCATGTTAAAAGTAACCTTATGAGAAGCGAGAAAGTATCAACCTTGGTCAGTCTGCACAGACTGCCTAGGATGGAAACTCATGAATCTAAATGTGACCCGTCACGCTAAAAGGGACCTTATCAGGTTTCCAAAAATGCAAATTTGTACAAAGTGATCCAACACGGCCCAGGTCAACCAGATCCCGCATGTGACTAATGAACGTATAGTAAGATACAGCAAACATTCCATATTCAGAAAAGTACAAAAAAGTGAAAAGTATCAGCCCTAGTCTGGCTGCGCGGATTGCGCAGACAGACTTGGTCGATATTTTTCACACATTAGATAAGGTCCCTTTTAGTGTCACGGGTCACAAATCTAAGGTTATTTTCTGAATCTAGATTTCTTATCCATCTTACTATATTTACATTTTCCAAATACAACAACTGCTTGACCTCCGCTGGGTCTGGTTCATTTCTCGAAATGATTTCATGGAATTAACATAAGATCTTTTTTAGAGTGATGGCTCACAATGTCATATATGAAAGAATCAATGACTTATTGAGGAGAGAATCTGTCTCAGTTTTACAACAAACTGATCAGAACTGATATTTTAGACATGTTGTCAAGAAAGGGAGTATATGCTTAAGGTAGTCTACCCCTAATGCGATTCACACAACGTCAGAATTATTCAGGCGATGTCGAAAACAATCGGCGGTGGAACTTTCCACCACCCAATGTTTATGACAGCGCCCAAATAAGTTCGGATACGTAACAACAACACTCGAAAAAATCTGATGTTTTATTAATCTCAAAATGGCCACATTACAGGTATTCTACCTTAACTTGCTCAATAGAATTTCTTTGTCGCAATGTTTGTACACTTTTATCTACCTGTAATTGAGAGTCAGACGTCCAGTCTGTTAACCAGAGATTAGCACCGACGGCAAAAGATTGATAACATCCATATATAAACACAATCAGTACAGAGTATTTGTAACCAACAGCTCTAGCGAACGATAGAAACACAGACCATTGCACCTGAAAAATGCAAGCAAAACTATTAACTTAATTGAATAATACATAAATCAATTCATAATTAGCAATATAAGTGACTTACAATATTTTTTGATATCAATCCTTTCTCCAACTATCCTGCATATTTTCTGCTCTTCTAAGTTTTCGGACAAACCGACGGACAGACAGTCAAAGAGACACAAGCGAAACAATATGTCCCTGATCTTTCGATACAGGGGCATAATAAGAGTTGTCCACAGACAACAAGAGCTTGTCACAAAAAATAGAAGTTCAAGGTCAAGGTCACTAGGTCAAAGGTCGTAGTCTCAAGGTCATGACATGAGGTATCCATATGTGAAATATAAAGGCTTTATCTGTAATAGAGTATGAGATGTAAGCCAGGTTAAAGTTTTTTTAAAAGTAGACCAAACTCCAAGGTCAAGGTCACTAGGTCAAAGGTCATGGTCCCAGATGAAAGGTCTTGGCAGGAGGTATCCATGTGTGAAGTATCAAGGCTGTATCTCTAATAGTGCCTGAGATATAGACCAGTTAAAGTTTTTGAAGACGCGACGCTGACACTGACACAACACTAGGGCTGTGACATTAGCCTCCCGGACATAAAGTCCCGGCTCACTAAAAATGAACTGTACATACATGTCCTTTTTCTAATTCCTCTTCTTCAATGAGTTTTGCTTTCTCAGTATCTGGTTCTTTTCCATCAGCAACTTTCTTCTTTTCTACATCCTTTGTCTCAGATCTGGAAATGAGATTTAACCAATTACAAGATTCAAAGTTTTCTGGACTATTCCAATTGAAAGGTGTTGCAGACTACAATTACAAGTTGGTGAAATTTCAGGAATCATTCCATTTTGGGTTAGAGAACATTGTGGAAAATAAAGAAATTGCTTGTGACAAGCAGTTTCTTCATTTTCCAAAATGTTTTTCTAAGCCTTGCCATGTTAGGTAGTCAAAAGGTATCACTGTGCAGTATTGTTAAGGTTGTATTTTCACAATGTTTTCCCAGACTTGTATAGTACCACAGAAGCAGCAATGTCAGAGTGAAGGTAAGCATCAATCAGTCTATCCCATTAAAACACAGTCATGCCTGTGCCACCCATAAGATAAAGGCTTTAGAAAACAGCGTAGAACATGAAGAAATTGCATGTGATAAGCAATTTCTTCATTTCCCACAATGTTTTCTACACAGAACAACAAAACGTAAAATTTCAGTCACTTGAAATTGTCATCTGCATCTACTTTGAATTTGGGCAGTCCAAAATTTTAAAACATGTTATGATGTATACAAAGTATATTTACATGAAAATTAATTTCAATCAGATTATGTGGATCCTTTTACTTTAATAAAATTCATAAACATTTATTAAATTAATTCTGACTTTAATCTATAATTCTCAACATGCAATGTTTTATTTCAGTTCCGACATCAACAAGAGCTGTCCGAAGACAGCTCGCTCGACTTTCTTAGTTGCTTAGTATAAAGGGGGCATAACTCCAAATATAGTGGAGCCAGGGTCATGGCCCCTAATAGTAAGGCAGAGGGTGTGATGGTGAACAAGTATTCCAAGTTTGGGTTGAATCCCATTGATAGTATAGAAGTTATTGATGTTTGAAAAAACTTTAACCTTGGTTGCAACGCCGACGCCAACGCCAACGCCGACGCCCGGGTGACAGTATAAGCTCTCATTTTCTTCAAAAAGTCGAGCTAAAAACACAGAAGCGAGAAAAAACAGGAAATTCTGGTAACTTATACAGGGTCAACGGAACATACAGAGTATTCTCACTTTTTATGCTTTCTTCCCTCTTTTCTCTCCACATCCGAGGCCCCACCATCAGAGTGCATGGATATAAGTCTCTGCCGTGTAACCTCCAATTTGTCAACATCAGAGCCTCCTTCAGAATGCACAGATTTCAGTCTCTGCAAAACTGTCCTCTTGAACTCTTGATCTGAAATGAGCTAAACTGATTAACCATTTCCCAAATAAGATCTGCTTTTGACGTCCTTAAAATTAAATTCTTGGAAAAACATTGAGACAAAAGATGGTCTCAATACTTTCCATTCTATATGTTGCATAAATATCATCTTTATCAACATTGATTTTGTCGTCTGTAGCAGCTTTCAAATTGGAACAGCCTAAAATTTTGTCGTTTGAGAAAGGATTAAAGCATGATTAAAATATGAGCAGAGAATGACATATTTGCCTGTCAGAATAGTGTGTCAGTAAAAGCAAGGTTATTTTATTATCAAATATAATCCAAATATAAAGCTTTGGTACACAATTAGACTTCAAACTGTAGTCAACATGTTCGAAATCCAGGCAATCATTCAGAGAAATTGAAAACAGAACATTTAATTTTTGTTCCACTTAATTTTGTTGTCTGCAACTTCTTTGATATAATTTGTATGTCCTACATTATTTCTGTAAATTCTCAGCCAATTATTTCTAATATTGGATGTCCGCTTTGGTACTGCTATAGTTAAAGCCTTCGGTAAAAGTCAATAACAAAACAAAATGCATCAATCTTCCCTGTTTTCTTTTTCTACGGTGAACTACTTCAGATAAAGTAACAATGTCAGTAATCATCAAAGTTTTGAGTAAATGATATCGCCTTATTTGATTGATGTACGGACCTATTAGGTGGTGCTTCAACTGCAAATGAGCACATGTTTGGACTACCATGGCACTGTACATGAGTCAATTTCAAAATTCGCAGGTTTTTTAGACCAGTAAATCATGAAAAATAATTGTCAAATATTTTGATCTTTGTGTTCTTAATTCGTTGTTATATTCTTAATGGTATGTTTCAAATCATTTTCCACCCTGAATTGTGGGTGTGTAGCTTCTAAATCGGTTATTAACAATGTGTTCCGGACAAAAATGTCTTTGGTGTTCCAGTTAAATATAGTTATGAAAATAATATAGATTAAAATATATTAAAAAATGTTTCACCAAATCACATCTTAAAAGGTCAATGGCTAATAAATAATAGAAAAAAAGGACATTTTGTGTGCATAATTACTAAATAATTTACATTAAAGTATCCCTGGCTTAGGAACTTGGAAAAATTAAAGCATTGTATTCTCAAAATATCTTATTTGAGTCCGAATGTCCAGAAAAGTTTCAATCGTCAAAATTAATATGTCCAATCTGCTTTACATAACTGATACTTTTGATGCATTTGTTAGATCAGTTTTCTTGGAAAATGAATTTAACATTACTGGAACACCAAAGACATCAGCGGAACACCAAAGACATTAACATAACCCTAAAGAAAATAATCTATTTTCTTTGTTTTAACATGTTTATTTTGCATTGATTTTGGAGGGACTGGGAGCTAATATTAGTCCCATTCGATTCTGCTTCCCGGAACGTACATCAGAACTCATGACACATTAAAATGCCGACGAAAAGTCTATGCTAACTCTCCAGTTGATAGAAAAATCTAACCTCCTTTAAGACCTGAATCTAGTAACACAGCATGAGTCGAAAGATATTTAAATGCAAAGACATATAGTAATTGTGTAATAATTTAGGATTTTAATGTGTCCATATAAAACATTTAAGGCAATATTGTTCTACCATTTACCGTCAGTCAGCCCGTCCTTCTGTTCAAGACTTGAAATTGGTATTTCTTTAAAAGTATCAGACATACAAAGCTCAAATTTGGTATGTAACTTTTCTTCAATAATATCTATCTACTCCATACATTAAGACATTGCTAAACGTCATTTTTAACCCGTAACATGCAACTCCATTTAAAACATCTAGCGAAACTTTATTTTGGCATTTTCTCTAAAAGTATCACAGGAACAAAGCCCAAATTTTGTATGATAGCTTATTTTGATAATATCAATCTAATCCATGCAATATGACGTACGTCAGTGCCATTTTATTTTTGTGTTTGGCGTTCCAGTGCTCAGACTGGAACACCAAGGACTGGAACACCAAGGACAATTTCACACATATTTGCAAAAATATATGTGTAAAATAGGATATTTGTAAAATTTACTGTTGAAAGCATTTACTGTACTCAAAGTCAGATATAACGGACAAATATCTAATAAAAATGTGCATTGCAAAGTATTATAAAGTGTGTCATCCCAAAGACAAAGAAAAAAAGTACTGTACAAATTAATCGCCTTCTTTTTCATTTTATTAACAAGACACAAAATAAATTCTTCCTCTTTTAATGGTAATGTATGGACCTACGGTAGCTTTTCAAAGGGAGGTAGATGATTTGTGACTGCATTTAATCGAAATTGCATTTCTTTGACCTTTTAGACACTGGAACACCAAAGACAAAAATCTGTGGGACAAGGATATATGACGATTTTTATACCATTTATATAATATCATTTGGGCAACTGGTATATTTAAAGTGTAATTATACATATTGTCAAGCAAACTAACATAAAAAAGTGTTTCAATTACGTTCAAAAGTAGTTATCTTTGCTGGTCAAAACCAATGAGGGTAGCAGTGGGACAAAGCAAATTCACACATTTCAGGCAATATAACACGTAAAATATCTCACTAAAGCATGTAACATGTTATATTTTTATGCTTAATTAGCTCAATTGCATTGGTATCTACTCTTTTTTAACATTAATGTTTATTTGTTTACTTAAATGTACAAGTTATTAAACGTGGACAAGAAAACCTGCGAATTTTGAAAACGACTCACATGATATTGTTCCAAAGCAAATTACTACGCAAATTACTCATACAGTTGACACTCATTATGTCGAAGTCAAAGGTAGAATAAAAAAACGTCGACATACCCGGAGTTTGACTCATCCGATTCTGTTCAGTTTCGATTTAAATCACATTTGACTAGTTTTGTTGCTCACCAAATGCGTTCATAATTGATGAAATATAGCAGGAAAAGGAAAGGAATTGCTCAAAACGAGCAATTTCTATCATTTTTCTTTATATTTCAATGACTAAATATTTATTTCAAAATTATTTCTTTTAAACTGTTAGATGTTCACTGGTGAGGACGGGCCCAGACTTTCACTTCGACTTACGCGGAAATTCGAGTTATCCGATGTCGAGATAACGAGTGTTGACTGTATATATCTTACCCTCTTCATCTTCTTCACTCTCCGAGTCTTCCTCCGTATTAATGAAATACTCCTGTAGAAATTTGGCAAAGGCACCGTCATGCTCCAACAATTCATCATAGGATCCTATCTCTGATATGACACCATTACACATTACAACTATTTTGTCTACAAACTGTAGCCAGTGTATTCCATGAGTCACTAGTATTCTTGTCTGTAAACAGATAATAACCTTAATACAATTTCATAACAAATATAATCTGAAACACTAGCAATATCTTTAGAATGATAAGGTATGCCAAGTCTTCATTTATAGACTAAGTATGATGTGATGTTTGTGAAAGCTATATCATGAAAGATTAATGTCTAACCATAACAATAGCCCGCTGGCTTGATGGCCAGTGGAGCTAAAAATATAGGAAACACACTGGATCATGATGAAAATTGCAGGTGCACATCTTCATATGATGAGAAACAACCTGATAAAATTTCAGCAAAATTGGTCAAAATCTGTGGGAGGAGAAGAGGACACAAAATTATGTCCACAGACGAACAGACAACCTGATTCCAGTATACCCCCCATCACTTTGTTGTGGGGGGGGGGGGGGGGTATAATTAGATGCACATCCCTATTTGATACCAAGTCTACCAGTGAAACTTTTGGACAGATATGGTCACAAACTGATATCACTGTACCCAGAGATACAGATGGGGTGATGTCATTCTATATTTGTTATTCAAAATCTTAACCCTATATTGTGGATACTCATTTGCATCATCTTAAATAGACTCACAACATAGATTTGATGGAAGATAGATGAAATATTGCATTTTGAAAAGCCATTACCCCCTCTTATCTTTAGCTCTGCCCCACCAGTTGTGTAACAATTTCTTATAGTAAAATTGGTCAGACATAATTATAAACAACAAAGTATAAATAACTAACTAACCTTATTTTTGAGAATACCCGCTTTACCAATCACTTTTTCAAAGATGTGCTTTCCTACATGGGAGTCTACAGCACTAAGAGGGTCGTCCAATAAGTAGATATCACTGTTGTAATATACTGCTCTGGCTAAACTAACTCTCTGTCTTTGGCCACCACTCAAATTGATACCCTAAATGAATATAGATATAATAATAGTTACATGCAGGTAGTGTAGACTAAGATCAGACTGCACATCTGTACAGGCTGATCTTGGTCTATACAACCTGCAAAACCACAATATTGTGATATCAGCATGAAACTAATAATATGTAATGATATAAAATATGAGGGTCGTGAAATAAGTAGATATCACTGTTGTAGTATACTGCTCTACCCAAACTAACTCTTTGTCGCTGGCCACCACTCAGATTGATACCCTAAATGGAATATCATCAGGTTATTATTATTCAAAGGATATTTCAAGAAATCAAGATAAAACAAAAAAAATCTGTTAAGTTTTTTCATATTAAATGGTCAACTATTGTGTTGCACAGGGTGGCTTACAACAGACATGCGTCTTTTTGTTCTTGGAAGACCATTCAAATCCCTTTGTGAAAGAATAGTTTACTTAACTATTCATACATATCAGTTTGTGAAATGCAATTTACAACTGTTTCTTAGTCAATTAAATACTGGACTGAAAATTATTGACACATATTGAGACTGATTCTTTTGGCTGCATTCAAATTCTGTAAACAAATTTAGACTCAAAACAGCCAAAAGGTTAAACTGGCAGCATTTGTTGGAAACTAATTTTTCATAGATCAACAAAGATCCCTACCTTTTCTCCTATTTCTGTTAAATCCTTTGCTGGTAGGATATCAAGATCACTGATAAGAGCACAAGCTTCCACAATGTTATTGTACTTGGTTGCGTTCATTTCGTTACCAAACAGTATGTTGTCTCGTAGCGTGGCATTCTGAATCCAGGCCTGCTGTGGCACATAAGCTGTCGAACCCTGTAATGATATGCATATACATAACAAATCGTAGCTTTTCAACAAAAACCTCGTAACTGCAGCTTGTTTTAAGCTGCAGTTACCAGGTTTTTGTTGAAAAGCAGGGATATAAGACTTTGTAGTTGTACTTTCACTATGTTATTGTACTTGGTTGTGTTCATCTCATTACCAAACAGTATGTTGTCTCGTAGCGTGGCGTTCTGAATCTTCGCCTGTTGAGGTACATAAGCTGTCGAACCCTGTAATGATAGATATAGCATTTCGTTGCTTTTCAACAAAAACCTCGTAACTGCAGCTTGTTTTAAGCTGCAGTTACCAGGTTTTTGTTGAAAAACAGCAATATAAGACAATGTAGATCTACTTCCACTTAGTTGTTGTACTTGGTTGCGTTCATCTCATTACCAAACAGTATGTTGTCTCTAAGTGTAGCATTTTGAATCCATGCCTACTGGGGTACATAAGCTGTCGAACCCTGTAATGATATGTATATACGTAACAAATCGTCGCTTTCAACAAAAACCTCGTAATTGCAGCTTGTTTTAAGCTGCAGTTAACAGGTTTTTGTTGAAAAGCAGTGATATATAAGACTTTGTAGTTGTACTTTCACAATGTTATTGTACTTGGTTGCGTTCATCTCGTTACCAAACAGTATGTTTGTCTCTAAGTGTAGCATTCTGAATCCATGCTTACTGGGGTACATAAGCTGTGGAACCCTGTAAAATAAGCCTTAATTCTGATTATTTTGAAGGTCACAATAGTCAGCCTAGGAAGGAATTCCTAGTCAACAAAGGTATGTATGTTGTAAGATTTTCCTCCTACTGCTGGAATGTCTAACTATAGAAGTGATGAAATGGGAGTTGCATGCCTTTATGCTATTTTCTTTTAAAAATTTGAATCCCAAAATATCTTCTACAATTATCTTTTAACTTAACTGACAGTAGTTCAAGAATTTATAGAGGATAATCATTCGTTTCAGTGTAAGATCGATTCATATTTCATTGAGTGAACAACAAAAGCTTTATTTTCACGAGTGGTGAAGCCACGAGTGAAAATGTAGCTTTCGTTGTTCACGAAAAGAAATATCAATCGATCTTACTCGAAAGACAGATTTTCTTTAACCCATTACCACACAGTGACTCCTTTTGACTCCTCACAAGATAATGGCTTTGGAAAGCATCGTGGAAAATGAAGAAATTGCTTGTGACAAGCAATTTCTTCATTTCCCACAATGTTTCCTACGTAGAAAGACCAAAAAATGTTAAATTTCATTCACTTGAAATTGTCGTCTGCAACATCTTTGAATTTGGACCAGCCTAAAATTTTGCTGTTTGGTAATGGGTTAAGCGCTTCATTTTGCATGTGACTGCTATGCGACGCTCATGATGACATCACTTAATTGGCCCGGCTTATGTAACATCAGATAGGGCAAATGAACGAAAGCGGGGCACAAGTTTTTGATAATTTCACTGGATAGGCGGTGAGTTTATCAAAATGATAATCTACCGTATTTCTCAATAATCCACTGAAGAGCATTAAAGAATGAGATATACATCTGCATCAGCTCTTAATTTGGACCAGTCTGAAAATTTAGCCAGTCTTAAATAAGAATCTTGTAAACTGCTGAAATACTCACATTTATGTTAACATGTCCACTGAGCGTCTCCATTTCGCCCAACATTGAGGAAATCAGAGAAGATTTTCCCGATCCTACTGTGCCCACAACTGCTACCAAACTACCTTTAGGGACACTTAAGTTTATGCTGAAATAGTTGAATATCAAATATTTCTTGCAGAACTGATTTTATTAAAGGATTTCAAAACATTGATTTATACTAAATTATTGTTTCTTCACCATTTTTTTTTTAAAACACCAAGACAAATGAGGATGAAATGAGGATGTGTTTGTGAAACACTGATGCCCCCGAAATGGCTATTTTTGGAGATAAGGCCAATGTTAGGTTTTCATGTTAAGTTTTCGAAATGACAGACCGACGGACAGACAGAAAGACAACAGTGGAACAATATTCCCCGATCTTTCAATAGGCATTGGCACAATAGACATTTTCCACCTCTTCCTTTAACTATGCCCCAGATCTTTTAATAAGCATTGAAGCACTAGACATTTTCCACCTCCCCCTTAAACTTTGAATTCTTGAGTATTTGCTTGGTGTATGGAGAGATGCATGTTCAAAATATACTGACATCAATTGAATTGATATATGAGCCACAACACATGAAAAGGAGTCCTCGGGGCTTCCAACTATTTCCTACTTGAATGAGCCTGTACAATCACAGAAAATAGTTATGGCTTGAAATTTTGATTTAATGATTAGAAAGGACTATACCTTTCAAGTAGCAAAAACAAAGGTGCAGATAGGTTACAATTATCTGTGCCTTAGCTTTTGCATATTGTTGCTTTTCAACAAAAACCTCGTAACTGCAGCTTGTTTTTAAGCTGCAGTTACGAGGCATTTGTTGAAAAGCAGCAATATGCAAAATTCCCCTTCTC
The DNA here is from genome assembly GCA_963680895.1 of Fragum sueziense. NCBI lineage: Eukaryota > Metazoa > Mollusca > Bivalvia > Cardiida > Cardiidae > Fragum > Fragum sueziense. The sequence goes on from OY804595.1 coordinate 49,177,933, forward strand.
CACTGATGAGGCTTATATCTATGCCATCATATGACAGATAACATACTTCAACTGACATGAAGTATACTTAAATGCTACATAAAGTAGGGGGCCAAAAAATGATTTCTTGTACGAGAATGATGATCTTACTTTTTTAAACAAGGTCCTAGAGCAGGATCCCATGAAAATGTTCCATCTGTGACTTCTACAGCAGATTCTGTAAGAGATGTATAGTAATGATACATACATTTTTGCTTCCCTTGACTTTCAGGTATCAGATATACCACAAACAACAAGCATTTAACTCATTACCAGACGGCAAAATTTTGGACTGTTCCAATTTGAAAGGTGTTGCAGACGACAATATCAAGTTGATTAAATTACAAAAATATTTCTATTTTGGTTTAGTAAACATTGTGGAAAATGAAGAAATTGCTTGTCACAAGCAAATTCTTCATTTACCACAATGTTTTCTCGAGCCATTTTTTGTAAGGGGGTCCAAAGGCGTCAATATGCAGTAATGAGTTAAGCATGCAACTATGTGGGAAATGTTTAACCCTTTATCAAACAAGACCTGGTTTTAATGTCCCTAATATTATAGGCTTGAGAAAACATTGAAACAAAAGAAGAAAATGTTGATAATCAACATTTTCTCCTTTTGTCTCAATATTTTCTGTACTTTATCATAAACAAATTCTGAACTAATTAACACTCAATTTGCCGTCTGCAGCAGCTTCAAAATCAAAAGAGTCCAAATTTTTGCTGTTTGGGAAATGTTAAAGTAAACTTTCCAACAAAATATTCACTTTATTCACAGTGACAATTTTACATAAACAAGAGGACCATGATGGTCCTATATTGCTCACCTGAAGCTAAATGATATGAGCAACACTTTTGTTCAATTCAATTAATATTTATTACTTTAAGACTGAAAAAGAACTTATGGTCAATAAGGTTGTGAAAATCTAACTCATCCAAGATCTAAATTATGGTGCCAAACATTGTACAGGGCTCCAGATAAGAGGGAGTGGTGACTTTTCAAACTGCAATAATGCTGTCAGTGATCATCCAACCCTATGTTGTAGGTACTCATTTGTATCGTCTCGTCGAGACGATTCAAGTGAGTACCCACAACATAGGATTTGAATTCGAAAAAACAATGTTAGTATGTCTTCACCTCCACTTATCTGTAGCCCTGATTGTATCCAAGTTTTGTCTTGATTGATAAATAATTGTAGATTCTAGAGTATAAACAAGGTCGAAAATAGCCGAAAACAACAATTTTGTCAATTTCAAGGGCACAAAACGCTCGACTTTCTGATCAGATCAGACTGAAAATCAATCTCATACGAGATCTTATGGTTCCCAACATTGTGTCCAAGTTTTGTATAGATTGATCAATAATTGTAGATTCTAGAATGTAAACAAGGTCGAAACCAGCCGAAAAATGGCAATTTTGTCAAATTCAAGGGCACATAACTCTCAACATTCTCGTCAAATCAGACTGAAAATCAAACTCATTCAAGATCTTATAGTCCCCAACATTGTGTTCAAGTTTTGTCTTGATTGATAAATAATTGTAGATTCTAGAGTATAAACAAGGTCGAAAACAGCCAAAAATAGCAATTTTATCAAATTCAAGGGCATATTACTCTTGACTTTCTAATCAGATCAAACTGAAAATCGAAGTTACCTGAGATCTTATAGTCTCCAACATTGTGTCAAAGATTTGTCTTGATTGGTCAATAATTGTAGATTCTAGTATGTAAACAAAGTCGAAAACAGTAAAAAACAGCAATCTTGTCAAATTCAAGGGCACATAACTCCTGACTTTCTGATTAGATCAGACTCAAAATCAAACTAATCCCAGATCTTATGGTCCAAAACATTGTGTCCAAGTTTTGTCTTGATTGAATAATAATTGTAGATTCTAGATCGTAAAAAAGGTTGAAAACAGTCGAAAATGGCTATTTTGTCAAATTCAAGGGCACATAACTCTTGACTTTCAGATCAGATCAGACTGAAAATCAAACTCATCTGAGATCTTAAAGTCCCCAACATTGTGTCCAAGTTTTGTCTTGATTGACCCTTTCCCACACATTGGCGCTTTTGGATGCCCCACAAAATAAAGGCTTTGGAAAACATTGTGACAAACAATTTCTTCATTACCCACAATGTTTTCTACCAAGAAAGACCAAAAAATGTTAAATTTTGTTCAATGGAACTTGTCGTCTGCAACACCTATGATTTTGGACTAGGCTAAAATTTTGTTGTTTGGTAATGGGTTAATAAGAGTGTAAATCTATTTATATCCTCTATCAAACTAGATAACTCTACTTATACTGAAGTAAAGTAGTGTCAGAGTTCCTTCCCTTAGATTAACTCTTTTTTGAATACAGCAAAAAAGTGGCAATTTTGCCCAATTCAAGGGCACATAACTCTCATCTTTCTGGTCAGATCAGACTGAAAATTGACCTCATCCAAGATCTTATGGTCTCCAACATTATGTCCAAGTTTTGTCTTGATTGATCAATAATTATAGATGCTAGAGAGTAAACAAACTTAAAAACAGCATTTTTTGACATTCAAGGGCAGATAACTCCGCACTTTCTGGTCCGATCAGGCCCATAATCGAACTTGACCGAGAACTTATGATCGTACTTGTTTTGGCCAAGTTTGATCAAGATTGAGTAACTTTTGTGGATGCTAGAGTGTAAACACCCCAAATGTTGACAGACGGACGGACGGACGGACAGACGCCGGACAAAAAGTGACCACAATAACTCACCTCGAGCACTTCGTGCTCAGGTGAGCTAATGATAAAGAGCTGCTTCTGATCAAGTTTGTGATAAGATAGTACAATAATGAATCAATCATAATGGTAGATCAGATATATCAAATTCTTAAAGTATTTCATAGACAAAGCTGCTTCATCATTAATATTCTCCAAAGCCAAGGCCTATTGATTAAATCATCAAATATGACCTCTGCCGTTTTTGATACACCAACTGCCTATTTGGTCGTCATAATCTAATTATAGCACATCATTTGAATAACCAAATCAAAATCATTCAGTTTTATCTGGTATGATCATTACCTAAACATTACATTGCTTCTATTTTTGGCTGAAGCCGGTAATTTGAAGCGTCAGCCACTGAAAATTTGTATCAGATTTTTCAAATGTTTTGCTGTTTACAGCTAACAATTGGATACCAAAATCCCGCAAGGCCCCGAGATTAGACGTGAAATGACCCCGTGGGAACAGAGTATCATTTTATTGTCATAGAATGAAGAGATAATGTGCTCTGTTTTAAGAGAGTACATCATTAACTGCTTACAATGTACAGAGACACTTACTAGAAAAGTTATGAGAAATCCCCGACAGATCCAAGTCATCATGGTTGAGAAAGTTTGAAATTCTTTTGATAGACACAGCAGATTTGATTGTCTCTAATATGGTCCATGGCGCAATGATCAAGGCAAACCTCAGTATGTTAGAGAGAGTTATGACCATAAGGGATAGAATATACATAGGTAAACAGATAAAACTGTTATTTTAATTCAAAAACCTTCTGTTGTGGGTACTCATTGGAATCGTCTCTAGAGACGATTCCAATGAGTACCCACAATATAGGGTTTGACGACCAGTTAAGGATATATTTTCACTATGATAAAATGATAACCACATTTTATATGTACCTCAGACTAACATTGGCTTTCACTTACCAGAAAAGTTATGAGAAATCCCCGACAGATCCAAATCATCATGGTTGAGAAAGTTTGAAATTCTCTTGATAGACACTGCAGATTTGATTGTCTCTAATATGGTCCAGGGTGCAATGATCAAGGCAAACCTCAGTATATTAAAGAGTGTAATGGCTACAAATGCTGTGCTGGCATCTATACGGTGTTCATCATTGATGAAAATGTAGGTGCCAAATGTGGCTAGACCAACCTGTGATAAAAACAAGAAATATTAACCAATTACCAAACAACAAAAATTTAGGGCGGCCCAAATTGAAAGATCTTGCAGACGACAATTTCAAGTGAATGGAATATTTCATTTTTAGGTCTTTTTGGATGGAAAACATTGTGGGAAATGAAGAAATTGCTTGTCACAAGCAATTTCTTCATTTTCCATGATGTTTTCCATGGCCATTATTTTTAGGGGAGTCAAAAAGAGTCATTGTGTGGTAATGGGTTAAACATCTATGTCTGATTTTTTTTTTCATTTCATTTAAATGAAACCATATATTTCTCCTACAGACAAGATGCCTTCTTTTAAATCCCAGAGAGGAAATTGACCAAATAATGATTCAAACACAGAGAACGTAGGCTAACTATATAAGACATGAGTAACGAAATCTCTCCGCTTAGCTTTGATTGATACAACCTTTAAAGGTCTTAAAAAACAATATTAATAGGACAGTCTTACCATAAATGGTGTGATAGTCCAAGTAAATGATATTCCTGCTCCAATAATTTGGGATTTCCGTAAAACTTGCAATTCATTCTTTCTGATTTCTGTCACTTTGTCCCCAAAAGCTAATTCCCAAGCATATAACTTCAAGATCTGAAAAAATAGAATATATATGAAATGATTGGAGTTTAATATTCCAACATCAGCTATGGTCATATGGAGGCTGGACCTTGCTGTTAACCCTTTCCCAAACAAGACCTAGTTTTGATGTCCCTAATAGGCATGACTTGGGAAAACATTGAAACAAAAGAAGAAACTGCTGATAACCAGCAGTTTCTCCTTTTGTCTCAATATTTTCTGTGCTAAAATATGCACAAATTCTGTGTTTATCCACAACCATTTTGTCGTCTGCGGCAGCTTTGAATTTGGACCACCCTAAAATTTTGTCGTTTGGTAATGGGTAAAAGTCTCATCCAAAAGATTTGAGTTGCCTGGGCTTGAACTAGTGACCTGTGTAGAACAAGTCCAGAGAGCTACCACCACAAAAATCAACCCTTTTTACAAAATGAGGTATCATGAGAGCATCCTACCTTTATTCCATTAAGAATTTCAGTACACAATTTAATCCTGTCATCTTTGATCTCTATCTGTTTATCTGCATTTTCTTTCCTTTATCATTGTTCATCAAGTCGTAACTAGGCATTAACCCTTTCCCAAACAAGACCTGGTTTTGACATATCTAATACAAGAGGCTTGGGAAAACATTGAGGCAAAAGAAGACAAGAGCCGTCACAGACGGATTATGCTCCCCGAATAAGTGTTTGTCACAAAATAAAAACTATCATACATTAAGCCCCCTTTTCCCATGACAGCTTTTTTGTACACACATTATTCATAGAATATGGTCTAGAACATCCTATTTATTACATAAGCACAAAATTTCATTAAATTCTGCCCATTAAATGAAGAGAAATAAGAGAAAAAATAATTTTTACACTAAGGCCCCTTTTTCCATGACGCAGCCTTAAATTTACAAACGGAGAAAAAGGTCCCCAGGTATTGACCCAGGGAGTTCACATGTGAAGTTTCATTGAATTTGGTCCAAGGGTTACTGAGATATGGCTGTGGACGGACGGACACACGGACGGACGGACACACGGACGGACGGACACACGGACGGACGGACAGCGTGGCGACTATATGCTCCCCCGAAATTTTTTCGGGGAGCATAAAAATGCTAATTATCAGCATTTTCTCCTTTTGCTTCAATATTTTCTCTGCTATATTCTTCACAAATTTTAGCTTTAGTACCAACAATTTTGTCGTCTGCTTTTGTTGTTTGGGAAAGGGTTAATTGTGCATAGGTAAATTATGTAATTCTCTAGGTCTTACCTTTATTCCATTTAGAATTTCAGTAATCAGTTTAATCCGCTCATCTTTGATCTCCATCTGTTTAACCTGCAGAGTCTGTATTTTACCGATAACCAGCGCATTCACCGGGATAATCAAAACCATCACACCGAGTCCGGCAAACATTGCATATCCGACGGTTTTATACAGAAACACTAAAGCGAGGATAATCTGTAGGGGGCTTGACCATGTACCCCAGATGTACTGTGTGACGTCGCGTAAATGTTCGGCGTCAACGGACATCAGATTTACGATCTCTCCGACAGTAGACTCTGTTCTAGCTCTGTTGTTCATTCTAAGTGACTGTAATAAAAGAATGGCTATGTCAAGGAATTTTTTTTAATTAACCCTTTCCCAAACGACAAAATTTTAGGGTGGTCCAAATTGCAGATGACAAAACAAATTATATCAAACGGAGAAAATATGCATGTCATAGCCCAGAAAATACTGAGGCAAAAGGAGAAAGTGCTGGTCACCAGCACTTTCTTTTTTTCCTCAATCTTTTCCCAAGCATTCTCTATTAGGGACGTAAAAACCTGGTCTTGTTTGGGAAAGGGTTAACCAGATGACAAAATCTAAACTTGCCCAAATTCAAAGATGTTGCAGACGACCATTTCAAGTGAATGGAATTTTACATTTTTTTTGTCTTTTCACATAGAAAACATAGTTGAAATTGAAGACATTGCTTGTCAAAAGAAATTTCTTTATTTTCCACAATGTTTTCTTCAGGAAATATCTTATGGGGCGTCATAAAGTGCCCTTATATGGGAATGGGTTAATTATGCTTTGCAAAGCAACAGACAGGAGGGAGAAATAGCTTGTAGAAATATAATTAAGGTATGTTTCAATGTTCATCAAACACTACTGCTACTCAATGGAATCATGACCTTCAGATCATTCAAACAAATGTTAAAATCCTTCCAAATTGAAAGCTATTGCACAAGATAATAATTATGATGTTAATGAAGAAAGGATTTGCATACAATATGGTGCAAACCAGTATTTTCTCCTTTTATCTTAATGTTTCCCAAGCTTTTTCTAGAAGGGGCATCCTATCTTATGAGCCTTTCATTTGGATAGCCATTGTTATTTTAGGAATAATTCCCAATATCTCTCAAATTCTTGGTATTCTTCCTTTGTCAAAACTTACAAATGTTTGAGAAGAGCTAAATCTATACCTTTTTAAATATGGCAGCAATGAGAGTTGCCCTAATTCTGATGCCAAGGGAAGTAGACTGGAACATCATGGTGTGAAAACATGTAGACTGGATCCATCCAACCAGGAAAAAACATCCAGCCAGAACATAACCCTTCCAGCTTGGTATCTCCTTTGTTTCAGCAAATACAATTAATTCTCTGAAAAGAAAACAAAAGCTTTGTTTAGCTTGTGACAAGACAGGATCACAATCCATCATTAGATACTAAACACTTTGAGCATCTTCAGGCATCATTCCTGGTAACAGGTTAAAAGGAGATACCTTGATTTCCAGGAATCATCCGTGGCAATGGAAATTGATGAGGGATACCCTTGTCAATTTTTGTTGCTATTGATGATGCTTTTAGATGAACAGTGTTTGTACTTAACCCTTTCCCAAACGACAAAATCTTATGGTAATCCACTTCAAAAACTGCCACAAATGACAAAATTGAAGTTATTAAAGACATAATTTGTGTAAAATATGGCATAGAAAATATTGAGACAAAAGGAGAAACTGCTGGTTATCAGCAGTTTCTTCTTTTGCCTAAATGTTTTCCCAAGTCTTTTCTATTAGGGATGTCAAAACCAGGTCTTGTTTGGGAAAGGGTTAATAATGGGTTGTAATCCTTAACACACTTGATCTGGTAAGAAAGAAAGATTTTTTGCAACTTTTTAACCCTTTCCCAAACGACAAAATTTTAGGGTTATCCACTTCAAAAAAAGTTATTAAAGATAAGGTTTGTGTAAAATATGGCACAGAAAATATGGAGACAAAAGGAGAAACTGCTGGTTATCAGCAGTTTCTTCTTTTGTTTCATTGTTTTCCAAAGCCTTTTCTATTAGACAAGCAATTTTTTCATTTCCCACAATGTTTTCTACCCAAAATAGAGCAATATTCCAAAATTTCCTCACATTGAAAATGTCGTCTGCAACCCCTTTGAATTTGGAACCCCCCTAAAATTTTGTCATGTGGCAATGGGCTAAAACAATATCATAGTAAAATAAATCAACTCACTGTAACAGTAAAGGATTTGCAAACACCAACAAATCATAGAACAGTTTCCAAATATTAGCAGCCACAAACTGCCATCCAAAAGTCTTCAATAAGACTTTAAACAGCGAGATTTTTGGCCCTTTCTTCTCCTTTTTCTTATCATTCTTGTCATCTTTTCCTTTTTCTTCAGTGTAACTTGATGTCCCTGCACCAAGAAGTGGAGTTCTTTCTGACGTTCCATTAATATCGCTGTTTAGTGTTGCTGAATCTATTTTTACTGTCAACAGATCTTTTCTGAAAACAAGAACGTCTTAATTTACAAGAAAAATATATATGAGCCAGGATCTGGAAAAGGGTCCTTTAAAGCACTCAGGTAGCCCTATTTCAGTCAGTGCCTAAATGGAAATTGGCAGGCACCCATGCTCCTCTTTTACCATTGCTAGGTCATGAAGAAGGTATTGGAGAACAACAAGGTTCCTGCTCAGACTGTGTGTATATGCAGGGTAATCTGGAACCATGTTGGGCTCAAAAGTCATTAACAGATTTTTTTTCAAGATCCTGGCTCTATCATAATCTCCTCTTTCTGACTCTTTCCCTAATGCATGTGGCCAACAGTTCACATAAATTTCAGAAGAAAAAGACAACATTTTATTGTCTGAAAAAAAGGGAAAGATAGGACATTTTTTGGGAAGTATGTTCATGAATAAGAACTGAAGTGGAGCAGACTAAAACCTTTTCTTCCTTTAACTCTAGGTATCCAAATCTTTCTTAGTTTGTGAAACCAATCATAGAAAGTATTGTGGAAACTGATTTGTAGCAAAGGGGTTTTGACAGTACTAGTATACAATTACCTTGCCTTTTTGTGTTCGACCAGTATGCTTTGTTGATGCCAGTGTTTTTCAAATGTAACAAGTGTAGTTTGAGTTTGGTCTCTGGGATTGAGTAAGAATAGATCATTCTCTGTGAGCGGATTCTTGTAGCCTTGAACTAGGGTCCTGGAAAAGGGAAAGGCCAATTGTGTCACAATATGTTTAATCTACACCAAAATTTAGTCTAAACAGCTTATCACTGCTTTTCAACGAAAACCTTGTAACTGCAGCTTAGAACAAGAGTTGTCCGCGGACAACGTAGCTCGCCTATAAGCGAACTTGTCACAAAAACAGCATTTTTTGTAAAAGTAGGTCAAACTCCAAGGTCAAGGTCACTAGGTCAAAGGTCATGGTCCCATATGAAAGGCCTTGTCAAGATGTATCTATGTATGAAATATCAAGACTGTATCTCTAATATTGCCTGAGATATAGGTCAGGTTAAAGTTTTTTCAAAAGTAGGTCAAACTCCAAGGTCAAGGTCACTAGGTCAAAGGTCATGGTCCAAAATGAAAGGTCTTGTCGAGATGTATCTATGTATGAAATATCAAGGCTGTATCTCTAACAGTGCCTGAGATATAGACCAGGTAAAAGTTTTTCAAGTGAAGACGGGACGGGACGGGACGCCGACACTAGGGCTGTGACATTAGCTCCCCAGACATAAAGTCCCGGCTCGCTAACAAGGTGCAGTTACTGGGTTTTTGTTGAAAGGTGACATCATGGTAATTACTTAAGATATCAACTACTATTATGATAATATCTACAAAGATAGAGGTACAGATAAAAGAGGGCAAAGGCTTTTTAAAATGCAATATTTCATAATTTGATCAACAAATCCAATGTTGTGGGTGCTCAATTATTAATGTTTCCAACACATTCTTATGGACAAGAATGACCCTCTGTTGAATTCAGACTCTTTAGAGAAGCTTTATTATTTCACAGCTAATTATTTCTTCAACTTTCTACTTACCCATTGGCCCAGTGATATGTAATTCTGGATAAAAAGGATGCTCTCGTTTCTGGACAGGGTGGCTGTAAAATACAATGAAAGACGAAATAATACATTTGAGCAAGGATCTGGAAAAAGGTCCCTTAAAACATTTGAGACAAGCATATTTCAAGAGCAGCATGTGTCCAAATGGAGTCTGATTTGGAACCATTCTATACTCTAACGATTGCAACAGGTCAGGAAGAAGCTAAAAGACCCAACATGGTTCTTGATCAGACTGCGTGTATACACAGGCTGATCTGGAACCCTGTTGGGCTCAAAAGTCTTAAAGGACCTTTTTCCAGATCCTGGCTCATTTTTATCTTACAAGAAATATCAAATGGATACTAGTTGAACACTCAAACATTTAAAATTATTTGAGTAGCATGACCCTTTGATTTATTTTATTCCCAGTTTAATCTAGATTAAACATGCTTTCAGCGTTCACGCTTGATTACTAGAATTGATTTTTATACAATATTATCAAATCAAAGACTTTTTAATTAATATATGTGGCAGATTTCACAAGACTATATTAGTGCTAATGTTACATGGACAGAAAGTGTTTAATTGCTTTAAATATTTGATTTGTTTTTATAACTTACCCTTTAAGCTTGAATATGATATCATGTGCAACATTTTATTATATAAATATAGAATTGACAAATAATTTTCTATTGTTTCATGTTAAATTCATTGTTGACTGGTAATTATGGACGGAATTTTGGACAGAATTAACTCCCACCCAATCTGAGTGCCTAATTTCAAATTCATATAGTAAAATAAATAATGTATAAAGCTATTTAAATTAGTCGTGCTTATAATCATAATATATTTACAATTATGAAATGATCATTATTTTATTGTTTTTATATAACATTATTGAAAATAAGCCCTTTCCTTACGTTAATGTCCACACTGTTTATTTTCTGTCCTGTAACATTAGCAAGTAACATTAGCAATTTGCAAGCCCTAGTAACTCTATCTTCGGGAGCATATTGGGTATGATATAGTGTAGTAAGTATGTATTGATTATTTATGTGACCCTGTCATCAATTGAGGTCAACACATACAGTATAAAGTATCTAATCTTTAAGTATTTTTCCATGCTAACGTTATGGAATTCTGTCCTATGTAACACTAGAATGGGACATATTCCGTCCATGTAACATTAGCAATCATGAAATCTGCCACGTTCAAATTCAATTTAATCACTTGATCATTACAAATCTAACCATGCATGCAGTATTAGGTTTTCATACAAAATTTACCGAATCTCAAATGAACAACCCTTTAATCAAAAAAATCTTTAGCCTTTTTTCAAATGACAACTTTTAGGGTGGTCCAACTTGAAAGGTCCTGCTGCTGACAAATCAGATGTTGATAAAGATAATATGTGTGTATAATATAGCATATAAAATATTGAGGCAAAATGAGAATATGCTGATTATAAGCATTTTCTTTATTTGTCTCAATGTTTTCCTAAGCCAAATATATCATAGACATCCAAACTAGGTGCTGTTTGGGAAAAGGTTAAAAACTATGCTATAGAAAGATGCACAGATTACAATAAATCTGGAATAATCTGGGGCCACTTTCGTCAAGGCAATTAGGATGCCTTCCAAAACATTTAGGACAAAAATTGCATTTCATAGTTCTGCAGAGATTGGTAATAAAAGATTCTTACCCTAAGTGTGCTTGCCTTGATCAAAAAGTCTTCTGTAGAATGGCATAGAGAAGATGATTTAATTTTACATACCTTGCCTGTAGGTACAGGTAATGTTTCTGGTAGGCAGGACAGTAACAACTGACACAAGGCCAGGGCAAAGTAAATGTAGAATAGCATGAACTTGAGAATATTGTCATCATATTCCTGAAAGAGATTGAAAAATATAGACTTGTCAACTTACGAAATCTATCCACAAACTAGAAGTTCAACAATAGTCATTGATTGACACAAATAATGATAATATTCATGATCAATAATCAAATTGGACAAGTCTATTTGTTGCTATTTTGGAAAGAGACTGAGTCCCTCACATTGACACTTTGATCCCTCTCAAGATAAAGGCTTTGGCAACCATTAATTATAGCAGTGTTTTCCCCATATAAGCTGTATCAGCCCCACTACAGCTTCATGTTAATCAGTGTAATGCCCCTACAGCTTCAAAACTACCCCACAGCTTAATTTCTTCAAAATGGTTACCAAATAGAGGCATTTTGAAGTATTTCATGCCAAACACTGTTTAAATTTTAATAATACATTTTTGTCATTGTAAATGTAATAATTATGAGTAAAAATATTATGGGAAAAGAAGAAATTGCTCAAGATGAGCAATTTCTTCTTTTTCCATAATGTTTTCACTCATAACTATATGCTTTCAATGTTTACCAATTCTCATATAATTTGCCACTACAGCTTCAAAATATTCTGCGGAGAACCCTGTATAGAAAATGAAGAAATTGCTTGTGCTTCATTTTTCACTTGAAATTATGGTCTGCATCACCTTTGAACTTGAACCAGTCCAAAATTTTGACATTTGGTAATGTGACAAATGTAATTTACAACTGCTTTGCACCAACTCAAATAAATTAGCAAGGGCACAACTTACCTTATCCATAATTTTGCAGTAGAATGGTATAATGTATGTGATACATGAAAGGGCCCAGTATAAAAATAGGATACCCGATGTGATGAAACCTTTCCTCTTCTAAACAAAATTACTTATATACACATATACATTTACAAGCATTCTGCTCTAAACAATTTAGTTGAGGAGACAATGTAGCAAGAGTAGCACTTACCTTGTCCAAAATTTTGGAGTAGAATGGTATAATGTATGTGATGCATGACAGAGCCCAGTATAAAAACAGAATACCGGATGTGATGAAACCTTTCCTCTTCTCAAGTTGAAGGTAAAGTATAACTATCAGCTGAAATTAAAAATATCAGTAAAGTGTCAAATGTTATTCTCTAAACCTTTCCCAAACAATCAAAGGATTTTTACATCGCATCTTTACGAGAGTAAATGTATTGAAACAAGCAAATTCGTTGAATTGATATCCCCCGCCGAATATATTTTCGTTGTCAATAAAGTAGCGCGGAAACGAATATAACTCTGTATGTATATGGCTTCAACAGAACGAATATCACTCTGTATGTATATGGCTTCAACAGAACGAATATCACTCTGTACGTATATGGCTAAAACAGTCAGGGGCAGTAACTCTAAATTCGACGGTCGAACCAGGTAACCCTGACGATATGCGCATGTCCTCATTGTAGTAAAGCTGTGTGCCAAGTTTCATTGAAATCCGGTGTATAATTTTCAAGAAATAGCGCGGAATCGAATATCACCAGGGTGCCCACCCTTCATCTGGAATAAAATTCCCTGACTTTTCACTGACTTTTCCCTGACCAAAATTCGTTTTTCCCTGACCCTTTTTCGCGCTAAACGGCCTTATTATCCCCTAAAGCTGTCTGATCCATCCGCTATTTCTCAAGATTTCTTACAATAACAATTCAAATGTGATTGTTGAACTTACATGTATTAGTAGAATCCTTAAAATGCTCAACTTTTCATACATGATGAAAAGAAAAGATAATTTGTCCTGCTTGAAATGGTTAAATACACTTTCTTTGACAACAATTGAAATGCTAATACTTATGGTTGAAGTTATGACTTAAACTTTAAAGTGTACACCTCAATACATAAGAGAAAATGAGAAATACTACTTCAGTCTTTGTCTTACTTAAACTATTTCAAACAACTTTCTGTGAGCATCATTCTCTTGAAAGGTGTTTAAAGGACAGATTTGCTTCCACTCCAACCTTTTTCCATTTCAAATATTAACTGACCAATTAATAAGGCCCTTACTTATCTAGATACTTTCCAATCAAAATTTCCTGCACTGATAGCCTTTAACATTTATCTTCACTTAAAATATTATCCTGTTTACTACTCATTTTCAGTCATTTTCTGGACAAAAATGGATACCTTTGTGCACATGTGAACACTTTATCATTAGCACAATTTAATGTACATTTTTGACATATCACATCCTCAAGTGTTGCAATTTTAGAGCATTTTAGAACCAGCTTTGTGCTAAAATTGATTTTCTATCAATCAGGTACAAGTGCAACTAATGAATGTTTGTAGCAAACAGGTGATAATAGATATATTTGAGGGCTTTATTCACTTGACATCAAAATATCACTTGAAAGAAAACAATGGTAATATATAAGTGATTTGGAAGGAGATGGCATATATGACCTAAATCATGTTACACTCATCATCAAACTCAAAAGCAATTAAAACCAAATGGTGTAGTTCTTGCAGCTGTGCAAGTATTAATACACATACCACACCACATAATATAACTACCCTCTTAGTATCAATATTTCTTCAACCTCCTCTGAAGATGTTCAATATTCTTCTCTTCACTGTCAGCTTCTTTCCTCTTGCTTACAGATTTAATGCCAAGAGCATTAGATTTCAATTGAAGATCCATTTCAAAAGTTAAGCCTTTATTCAACATCAAATTGATAAACTGATTAGTGCAGTCATGTTTAAAAGAACAACTGGCTTGTTAAACCAATAAAGAGTTTAATTTGTTAATTAAAACCTGAAAAATGCTATAGAGCTCTCTATGATTATCTGTTTCACTTTATTTCATTTTCTTCTATTTCTTTTGTTTGAGCAATAGAAAATTTCAAAATTCCCTGACTTTTCCCTAACTTTTCTAGCTTTTCAGATTTCCCTGACCATTTTTCAAAATTCCCTGACTTTTCCCTGACCTTGAAGAAAATAAAAACTTCACTGACTTTTCCCTGACCAGTGGGCACCCTGATCACTGTATGTATATGGCTTAAACAGTCAGGGGCAGTAACTCTAAATTCGGCGGTCAAACCCGGTAACCCCGACGATATGCACATGCCCTCATTGTAGTAAAGCTGTGTGCCAAGTTTCATTGAAATCCGATCTATAGTTTTCAAGAAATAGCGCGGAAACGAATATCACTATGTATGTATATGGCTAAAACAGTCAGGGGCAGTAACTCTAAATTCGGCGGTCGAACCGGGTAACCCCGACGATATGCGCATGTCCACTTTGTAGTGAAGCTGTGAGCCAAGTTTCATTGAAATCCGATCTATAGTTTTCAAGAAATAGCGCGGAAACGAATATCACTCTGTATGTATATGGCTTAAACAGTCAGGGGCAGTAACTCTAAATTTGGCGGTCGAACCGGGTAACCCCGACGATATGCGCATGTCTACTTTGTAGTGAAGCTGTGTGCCAAGTTTCATCGAAATCCGGTCTACAGTTTTCAAGAAATAGCGCGGAAACGAATATCACTCTGTATGCATATGGCTTAAACAGTCAGGGGCAGTAACTCTGAATTCGATGGTCGAATCCGGTAACCCCGACGATATGCACATGTCCTCATTGTAGTGAAGCTGTGAGCAAAGTTTCATTGAAATCCAGTCTATAGTTTTCAAGAAATAGCGCAGAAACGAATATCACTCTGTATGTATATGGCTAAAACAGTCAGGGGCAGTAACTCAAAATTCGGCGGTCGAACCGGGTAACCCCGACGATATGCGCATGTCGACTTTGTAGTGAAGCTGTGTGCCAAGCTTCATCGAAATCCAGTCTACAGTTTTCAAGAAATAGCGCGGAAACGAATATCACTCTGTATGTATATGGCTTAAACAGTCAGGGGCAGTAACTCTAAATTCGATGGTCGAACCTGGTAACCCCGACGATATGCGCATGTCCGCATTGTAGTAAAGCTGTATGCCAAGTTTCATTGAAATCCCGTTTATAGTTTCCAAGAAATAGCGCGGAAACGAATATCACTCTGTATGTATATGGCTAAAACAGTCAGGGGCAGTAACTCTAAATTCGGCGGTCAAACCGAGTAACCCCGACGATATGCGCATGTCCACTTTGTAGTGAAGCTGTGTGCCAAGTTTCATCGAAATCCGGTCTATAGTTTCCAAGAAATAGCGCGGAAACGAATATCACTGTATGTATATGGCTAAAACAGTCAGGGGCAGTAACTCTAAATTTGGCGGTCGAACCGGGTAACCCGACGATATGCGCATGTCCACTTTGTAGTGAAGCTGTGTGCCAAGTTTCATCGAAATCCGGTCAACAGTTTTCAAGAAATAGTGCGGAAACGAATATCACTCTGTATGTATATGGCTTAAACAGTCAGGGGCAGTAACTCTGAATTCAATGGTCGAACCAGGTAACCCCAACGATATGCGCATGTCCTCTTTGTAGTGAAGCTGTGTGCCAAGTTTCATCGAAATCCGGTCTATAGTTTCCAAGAAATAGCGCGGAAACGAATGTCGGACGGACGGACGGACATGGCAAAAACAATATCCCCCCGACAAATTTTTTCGGCGGGGGATAATAAATATTGACAAATAGCATACTGTTGCTTTTCAACATAAACCTTGTAACTGCAGTTTAAAATAAGCTGCAGTTACAAGGTTTTTGTTGAAAAGCGACGATATGCGACCTGTATATGGGCATACTAGACATGCTTCTTTGAAATCATGTCATTTTCATTAAAATGGCTGGCTACAATTTGATTCAAAAGAAGAATTTTTCATAATTTCTTGCATCTTGTACAGAAGCTTTTGTTAGTACATGTTTTCCAAAAACACCCTTCAAAAACTTGCACCTTGCATCACTAGAAAAGACAGCTCAAGAAAACAGTGAGAGAGCAGGACAAGATACTGACAGCCAAAACTTTATCCTTTTTCCCTAAAGGTTTAACCCTTCCCAAACAAGACCTCATTTGGACATCTCTGATAGAAAATGCTTGGGTAAAAATTGAGGCAAAAGAAGAAAATGCATGCTGATAATCAGCATTTTCTCCTTTTGCCTCAATATTTTCTCTGCCATATTGAACACAAATACTACCTTTTTCCGTATCAATTTTGTCTTATTTTAGCAGCTTTCAAAATGGATAACCATGTTTTCTTGCTGTTTGGGAAATGATTAATCAGGGCTACAGATAGGTGGGGGTAAAGATATTTTAACTTTGCTATTTCAATTCCAAACCCTATGTTGTGGGTACTCATTTGAATTGTCTCAACGAGACGATACAAATGAGTACCCACAACATAGGGTTTGATGAACAATAATAGAATGATTGCAGTTTGAAAATACATCGCCCCCTCTTATCTGGAGCTCTTGTTAATAAAGCATTATGAATCAGTTTGGTTTTGACAACTTACCAGACCTCCTGCTTCTATGATTGGTGCTGTAAAGTAGGCCTTCCAGTAGCTTTCACTTTTTCTGTTTAATTCTGAAGCTTCATATGTGAACTCAACGATGCACAAAATGATCTGTAGTAATGCTATACACTGGAAACAGAAAACAAATGATTGATACAATTCTTGGATTGACACTTTCTGAAATAGCAAATTTTTGACCAGTGGAGCACAAACTGTGCAAATCGAAATGAATGGCAGACTAACAACTTTCAAAAGTTTGATTCAAAGAGAAGAATATATTCGCGTCATCTACCATGAACCTGTAAAAACCAAAATAAGCTATACTTACTCTAAATAATCTAATTTCTTTATTTGATCGGTCAGATGTTAAGCCTCTCTTATGATGTATCTTCGTAGATTTTTAAAATGTGACCCGTCACACTAAAACGGACCTTATCAGGTGTCCAAAAATGCAAATTTTGACAAACTTGTCAGACTCAGCACAGGTCAACCAGATACTGTATGGGAAAAACTATCATACAATTAGACAGGGTGAACATTCCAGATTTAGAACATTACACACAAGTGAAAAGTATTGGCCGTAGTCTGGCTGCGCGGAATGCGCAGACTGACTAGGGTCGATATTTTTCACACATCTGAAGGTCCCTTTTAGCGTGACAGGTCACAAATGATTTATAAGGATGCACCACAGGTTGTAAGAAATGCTCTTGCATGCTCCTGGTGTTCTAAAAAGACGCAGAATGGTAGCAGCAAAGGTTTGTCCGAGCCGAGCGAGATTTCTTGAGATATCTTGAGATTTTAGGATAAAGCGCTCTTTTGAGCAAGATTTTAAGACGATCACTGGGAGCCACCATTGCTCCATACTTATTTCGGAACCCCTCGGTAAATTCTGTAGAATCTATATGGGATAGAATTGACCGAGTTGTTCCGAATGCTCCATGATTCATAAACCGCGGAGTTCCGAATGCTCCATACTTCATACAAATGATGTCATGATGACGTCATTTGTATGAAGTATGGAACATTCGGAACCCCTCGCTTATAATCTCGGTCTCAAAGACGCTGTATCAAAAACATCTTAAGAAATCTTAAAAAATCTCGCTCTAAAGAACGCGCCTCTGGTCAATCTTTGCTATGTCCATTCTGCGTAAAGTTTGCATCCACCAAAGTACTTAGAATGTGCCTTGCCTCGCATGCAACACACGACTAGGCCATAATTCTAGATGCAGATCCCTTGCAGAAACATTATGTACACCCAATTGTAAGTGAGGCTTTACTGTTAGTTAACACCGGATATGAATCAAATTGATCCAGAGGTTGTTGTCATGAATGAAGACACAACGAGTTTTGTACAATGTACTTACTAATTTTGACAAGTTTTTCCATGTGATAGGTAGATTGTCTGATGGCTGTGTAATGAGGTATGGTAGATAAAATGGCACGGTGAGTACTATAAATGCTGCTGGACACCAAGCTAAAGCTGTGTTCTGGAAACATTCTGTGAATTCTGGGTAGGTAGCGTTGTTACTCCAAGTCAAACTGGTGTTCTGAAAGAGAAAATACTGTCTAATAATAAAAATATTTGATTTGACCTTGATTTATTTGTAACAATGGCTTGCATGTTTTATTAACATTTCTTTTCAAGAGATTTGGGAACGGGTTCGAAACCAGGCAAATTGGGAATAATGTTCCTCATACTTGTGAAAATATTTTCATAACAGAGTGCAACAAAAAAATCTAAATAATCCACTAAATGAAAAGAACCTCAGGGAATTCCAGTAATATTTTTAGCTAAACATGTGAAATGGAATGACCAAATTTTCCTTCAAAGACAAAAAAAAACAACTTTTGCATTGGAAATTTATCTTATAAAGAACAGATTAGATGCTGACAGCCATTCTGATTTTGCAAAATTAAGCAAAAGAAATACTGAGGCAAAAGGAAACAATTCTGGTTATGTTTTCCTCCTTTGCGTCTATATATCCTAAGTTTTCTAAATTAGGCATGAATAACTGGTTCTGTAGGAAAACTTCTCAGACCTCTTAACTCTTTCCAAAACGAGAAAATTTTAGGACTGTCACAGTTCAATTTGAACCCTGCTTCAGATAATCAAATGGCAGTGGCAGATCCAGAGGGGGTTCAGTGGGTTAAAACGAGCCCCCTCCGAAGCCTTGTTATTTAATTTTTTGCAGAAATTCAGTCAAAATGGTGAAATCTAGGGATGTAACGATACATCAGACTATCGATATATCGCAATAGTGACCTCTGCAATAGTGCTATTGTGATGGGCAACTGGCAATATCAATAGTATCGCAATAGTTGTTTCCACTATCGCAATAGTTTTGATAGTTCTAAAAATAGCAATTTGTCACATGACATTGTCTAATTTTGGCAAAAAATCTGTCTCTTGAATATCGGACTAAAATATTCAGTAAATGTGATTTTTTATGAAAAAATATCCATTTTTAGCACTAAAAGCGTATAACAATAGTATCGCAATAGTATTGCAATAGCAACCTACAATAGCAATACTATCGCGATAGCAATTTGGTCAATAGCAATACTATCGCAATAGTCATTTTGGTCTGCAATAGTCATCCCTAGTGAAATCATAGGAAAATGAAACCCCTTTTTGTTTATTTGCCTCCCCCCTCCCCCCCCCCCCCCCTTGAAGAAAACCTGGAACCAACGCTGAATGGATATTAGGCCTACTAAAGATAAATTTTGTGCATAACACAGCATATAATACATAGAGGCAAATGGAGGAAAATGCTGCATTTTCTTCTTTTGTGTCAATGTTTTCCCAATCCTTTACTACTAGAGACATCAAAACCCGGTCTTGTTTGGGAATGGGCTGGTCTGCTATTTCCCTCTATATACAGGTTTGTCACAATCTCTGGGCGTTAATGTTTGGAAAACGTTTATCTGCTATTTAATTTAGAATAATTTTAAAAGGTCATGACCTTCAACTTAACCAATCATGCAATAGAAAGGAGTCTAGACAAAGACCAGTCTGCACAAGTGAAAGTATGCTCCATTATTCTCATCACCTAACTTGATTATTTCTTGATGTTTTACAGAATAAATTGCAGAATAACTGAATGATCATTTACAAAATTCATGCAAATCTTATTGAATGAAAAGGGTTCAGCATTTATCTAGGACAGCCATGGAACCGTATAATTCCATTGAAGTCAAAAAGCAAAATTGACGAACTGGGTACGAACATTTTAGGGACGAATTTGCATTCGATCAGAGATCCTAGAAGCAAAAATATATATCTACCCAGAAAGTGACTCCATCGCAAAACGTCTCCATCATTAATGCAGCATCAGACAAACCTCCACGTGATTTTAAACCGGTATTCTTTCGTTCATATTGTGCAACCGTTCTTTCACTTCTGGGCCATGTAAATAGAGCATGAGAAACACTCCTCTGTGATAATTACTATTGCGTGTCAAACAAGAAGGGGTCTTCTGACAAACGCGGTGCGACAGAGAGGGGTTAAACTTGGTCAAATATTAGCCTTTTTCCAAACAAGATCTCCTTTAAGCGTCCCTAATAGAAAAGGAACCAGAAAACATTGAGACAAAAGAACAAAATGTCTCCATATCTTCTGCGCTAAATTGTTGGCTCCACAAATTAGAACTATCTTGGTTAACCTCATTGTTTTATTTTGTTTACAACTTTAGAATAACGCTACCCTAACATTTTGCTGTTTGGGAAGGGTTAAGTGCAGGCTAGCAGTTGTATGTTGTTAGTCATAATCCTTCCCAGGAGACTTATGTTTGCACTGATTGAAAACGATTAAAAAAGTGTTTCAGACAAGATAATGCATGCAGCCTAGACTAAATAGACCTTAGAAGTAGGCCTAGGTCTAAGAAATGATAAACTACTAATCAAAGGCTAGTTTACAAGTAGGCTAGCACCATTGACGTTCCTAATAGCATATGTGTAGGAAAACATTGAGGCAACACATATTCAGCATTTTCTTCTCTTGTCTCAATATTTTCTGGGCTAGGCCTTAAAGTGACATTTCAGAATTTTTGTCAAAAATTTTACTTTTTTTTTTATCTGAAAGAGCATATTTCCTTATGAAAATTCTGAAAATTTCAAGCCAAAATATTGCGCCGTTTACGAGAAATTTATATTTTTGTGTTAAAATTGAACAAATTGTTGTGGACAACAGCTCGGATTTATATGCAATTTATCGATTATGTCTCAACTTTAAATGCGTGTTTCTCGCTTATTGGCAACAACTTCAAAAAACTAATAGTATTTATACTCATTAGAATAACAAATCTTGGCATCAAGACATACTTTAAAAAATTGAAATTGGAATGAAATGTCCCTTTAATGTCCGTATACAATCAATTATGGGGTTGTTGGTTAGGCACATAGGCCCAAGCTAATTCTTCATTTTTTTCTCAAACTATTTCTGTTTATAGGTATGGTCTTGCTTAGCTTGTAGGCCTACTCTAACAAAAACTTAAATGGATGCCCTTAACTAAGCTTTTAGCATAGCCGGTCATCATTTGAAGCAGAATAGGATCGAGCTACAAGCATAAGTACTATGATAGGCTAGTCACATTGAAATCCCAAATGTCACATTTTTAAATTGTTTTATTTAATGAGTGTCTGAGTGAATTTTGCTGTAAATACAGAAATAGCCCTTTCCCAAAACAGCAAAATTTTAGTGTGGTCCTATTTGTAATCTGCTTCAGACGACAAATTGGTATTAACCCTTTCCCAAACAAGACCTGGTTTTGACGTTCCTAGAAGAAATGGCTTGAGA
Organism: Fragum sueziense; assembly: GCA_963680895.1. NCBI lineage: Eukaryota > Metazoa > Mollusca > Bivalvia > Cardiida > Cardiidae > Fragum > Fragum sueziense. The sequence goes on from OY804595.1 coordinate 49,199,838, forward strand.
AAACATTGAAACAAAAGAAGAAACTGCTGATAACCAGCAGTTTCTCCTTTTGTCTCAATATTTTCTGTGCCATATTTAACACAAATCCTATCTTTAATAACACCCATTTTGTCATTTTTTACAGTTTTTGAAGTGGATCACCCTAAAATTTTGTCGTTTGAGAAAGGGTTAATGAATAGATAATTTGAGGACATTGTATGCCTAGCCCAGAAAATACTGAGACAAAAGAAGAAAATGCTGATTATGTGTTGTCTCAATGTTTTCCGACACATTTTCTATTAGGAGCCTCAAAACCAGGTCTTGTGTTTGGGAAAGGGTTAAGAAATGAGCAATTTTACCACATTCTTTATATTTGTCGCATGAATTTTGAATATTTTACATTGGTTTTCTACGAGAAAGGGACATTGTCCCGTTGAAAAAATTCTTTCCCAATCACTGAGCCTATATACGAGTAGATCTATACTGATACATAGGCATACATGCAAGTAAGTCTTCGTGATAATTGCTTTTCTAAAATAAACCTTGAGGAAAGTGGAAAGCATTTAGGCCTATTCAGTTATGACAGAAAAGAGATTAAACTACAATGTATTTCCTAAACTAGACCCACTTTTGACGTCTCTATATCCAGAAAAGGTTGAAACATTTCGCTTCAACACTTTTTCGTTTATGTTGCGGATACTAGTAACTCCTATCCATTTTGTCGTGCGAAACAGCTTTCCTATTGAAACATCCCAATTTCGGTCGTTTGGAAAGGGGTTAGGCCTAGCTAAGAGTAGACCGAAGATACTTATTTTTGGATGTCATTCTCGACCATTCCCTAAAAAGAATCACGAAGACGATAAAAAAAACGGGAAACATTGAGACAAAAGAATAAAATTCTAAGCATAAAAATTCTCTGCATTTTGTTTCTTTTCCAAAAAAAAAATGTGATAAATCTTCAATCTAATGTATTAACCTAAATTTTGTTGCCTCAAGCAGCTTTCAAGTTTGTGCTGATCGATTTTTTCCGTTTAGATTGGTTTACACATTCACGAACAAGCAATTTCTTCATTTCCCACAATGTTTTCTACCCCAAAATACAAAAAAATATAAAGCTATATTCACTTGAAATTGTTACCTGCATCATCTTTGACTGTTGACAAGTCTAACATTTTGTCATTTGGTAACGGGTTAACCCATTACCACACATTGACTCTTTTTGACTCCCTACACGAAAACGATTTTGAAAAACATAGTGGAAAAGGAAGAAATTGCTCGTGACAAGCAATTTCTTAATTTCCCACAATGTTTTCTAACCGAAAATATCCAAAAGAATTAAATTTCATTCATTTGAAATTGTCATCTGCAACATCTTTAAATTTGGGTTAGTCTAAAAATTTGTCGTTTGGTAACGTGTTAAAAGTAAGTAGGCATACGTCAGCACGGACTCTCCTGTGACTTTATTATCAGATTTTTCTTGATATGAGTAAATTTCACAACACAAAGAAATATTTTCTAAATATTTTCACAAACAACAACTTAAGGATTGTCCATACTTGTATGACCCTTTTATCTAGTTTAACCTTTCAAAGATGGCAAAACATTAGGGGGTCGAAATTGAAAGTTGTTGCAGACAATAATAGCTTTGTGGGCAAAAACATGAGATGTCAATCTAAGATGTAAGAAAACATTATCAAAGTGGAGATTAATCACAAATATGCACCATTATCCCATTTTCTGTCAATGTTTTTTAAACGATACTTTCGTCAAAACCAGAGTATCTTTGGGAAAGTATTAGAGCTAGATTTAAAAAAAAAAAAAAACAACCCTGATTAACCCTTTCCCATTCAGCAAATATTACTTGACTAATTTGAAAGAAGTTGCAGACAACAAAATAGATGTGAATGATAAAGTAATTTGTGCAAAATATACGTAGTTCAGAAAATAGTGAGACAAAAAGAGAAAATGCTGATAATCAGCATTTTCTTCTTTTGCCTCAATTTTCCAATGCATTTATATCTGGGACTTCAAAACCGGGTCTTTTTTGGGATAGGATTAAATAGGAACTTGAAGAATTTACTTGTAGCTATTGAATGTACCAGAAAGAGTTCTTTCGTGCAAGATCATTGTATCGTACGTATGTAGCAGCAGATAAGCACAAAAATACCATTTCAAAGGTAGTATTTTGAAGAAAGAAAAAAAAGAAGAGAATTTTTTGGGAAAAGTCCGTCCCAAATGCTCTATAACAATTTTCCGTATTCATAATCTTCTTGTAGCCATTGAATGTGCCAAAAAGGAGGTTTTTGTGCAAGACCCTTGTATGGTATGTATGTAGCAGCAGTAAAGTACAAAAATACCATTCTAGTTAATAGAAATGTATAACTATTTGGAAAAATCTGTCCCAAACGGTGTAATACTAATTTTCCTTATTTCAAATATTCCTGTAGTCATTGAATGAGCCGAGAAAGCGTCCTTTGGTGAAAGGTGCTTGTATTGGACGTATGTAGCAGCAGTACAAAATAAAAGACCATTCTAGAGGAAGTACCATGAAAAATACATTTTTATAATCTGCCAAAAACGGTGTAAAACGAATATTCCCTATTTCAAATTTTCTTGTAGCTATTGAGTTTACCAAAAAATGTGTAAGGTTCTTGAATAGTACGTATGTATCAGCTGTAACACAAAAAGACCATTCTAAAGGTAGCGTTTTGAAAAATATAAATTTATGAACAAGTCTGTCCCAAACGGTGTAAAATGAACGTTGTAACGAGAAATTTCCTTACTTTAGATATGCATGTACCGAAACAGTGTTTTTTTTGTGCAAGATCCTTGTAATGTACGTGTGTAGTAGCAGTACAATTCAACAAGACCGTTCTAAAAGTAATATCTGGAAACTTAGAAATTTTTTAAACTATTTGTCCTAAACGGTGTAAAACAAATTTTCCTAAAACTAAATATTCCTGTAGCCATTGAATGTACCAAACGTTTTCGTGCAAGATCCTTGTATTGTACGAAGCATCAGTACAACACAAAAATACCATTCTAAGGATAGTGCCTTGAAAATTAGATATTTGCTGGAAAATGTCTCCTAAACGGTGTAAAGAGAATTTTCCCTGATTCAAATATACCTTTAGCTATTGAATGTTCCGGAAAAGGATTTAATGAAACAAGATCCTTGTTTTTTTACGCACGTAGCAGCAATCCATCACAAAGAGACCAGTCTAAAGTTAATACCTTGAAAAAAATCTTTTGGATAAATCTGTCTCAAACGGTGTAAAACGAATTTTCCTTATTGCAAACATTCTTGTATCCATTGAATGTGCCGAAAAAGGGTTTTTGATGCAAAGTCCTTGTATGGTACGTATGTAGCAGCAGTACAACACATATATTGTGTTGAAATATTGAAATATTGGAAAAATCTGTCCCAAACGGGTTTAAACTTATTTTCCTTATCTAAAAAAATCCTGAAGTCATTGAATGTTCCGAAAAAGTGTTCTTTGGTGTAAGATGCTTGCATTGCACGCATATAGAAGCAGTGCAACATAAAAAAAGGCCTATCTAAGGGCATTGTACGAAAATATTGACAAAAATGATTTGAAAAAAATCTGTCCCAAACGGTGTAAGATCTTATTTCAAATCTTCTTGTAGCTATTGAGTTTACCAAAAAAGTTTTTTGGTGCAAGGTCCTTGAATAGTACGTATATAGCAGCAGTACAACATAAAAATACCATTCTAAATGTAGTGTCTCGAAAAATAGAAATTTTTGCAAAAAAAAAAAAAAAAAAAAAAAAAAAAAACCCTCTCCCAAACGGTGTAAAATGAACTTTGAAACGAGAAATTTCCTAAGAGTAGTATCTTGAAAAATAGAATTTTTTGGAAAATATCTGTCCCAAACGGTGTAAACCGATTTTTTCTTATTTCAAACCTTCTTGTAGCTACTGAATGTACCAAAAGAACGTGTTTCTTGTGGCAAGATCCTTGTATTGTACGTATGTATCAGCTGTAATGCAAAAATACCATTCTAAATGTAGTGTCTTGAAAAATAGAATTTTTTGAAAAAATCTGTCTAAAACGGTGTAAAATGAACTTTGTAACGAGAAATTGCCATACTTTAGAAATGCATGAAGCTATTGAATGTACCGAAACAGTGGTTTTTGGTTCAAGATCCTTGTAATGTACGTATGTAGCAGTAGTAGTACAACACAAAAAGACAGTTCTAAGAGTAGTATCTTGAAAAATAGAATTTTTTGAAAAATCTGTCCTAAACGGTGTAAACCGATTTTTTTCTTATTTCAAACCTTCTTGTAGCTACTGAATGTACCGAAAGAACATGTTTTTTTTTGTGGCAAGATCCTTGTATTGTACGTAACTATGTATCAGATGTAACGCAAATAGACCATTCTAAAGGTAGCGTCTTGAAAAATATAAATTTATGAAAAAGTCTGTGCCAAACGTGTAAAAAATAACTTTGTAACGAGAATTGTTCTTATTTTAGATATGCTTGTAGCTATTGAATGTGCCGAAACAGTTGCTTTTTGTGCAAGATCCTTGCAATGTAGGTATGTATCAGGTGTAAAGCAAAAAGACCATTCTAAAGGTAGCGTCTTGAAAAATATAAATTTATGAAAATCTGTGCCAAACGGTGTAAAATGAACTTTGTAACGAGAATTGTTCTTATTTCAGATATGGTTGTAGCTATCGAATGTGCCGAAACAGTGGCTTTATTGTGCAAGATCCTTGTAATGTACGTATGTAGTAGCAGTGCAATTCAATAAGACCGTTCTAAAAGTAATATCTGGAAACTAAGAAATTTTCGAAAACATCTGTCCCAAACGGTGTAAAACAATCTTTTCTAAAAGTAAATCTTCTTGTAGACATTGAATGAACCAAATAAGGTTTTCGTGCCAGGTCTTTGTATTGTACGAATCACCAGTGCAACACAAAAATACCATTCTAAGGATAGTACCTTGAACATTAGACATTTGCTGGAAAATGTTTCCTAAACGGTGTAAAGAGAATTTTCCTGAATTCAAATATACCTTTAGCTATTGAATGTTCCGGAAAAGGATTTAATGAAACAAGATCCTGGTATTTTAGGCACGAAGCAGCAATACACCACAAAGAGACCAGTCTTAAGTTAATATCTTGAAAAAAATCTTTCGGAAAAATATGTCCGAAACGGTGTAAAACGAATTTTCCTTATTTCAAACCTTCTTGTATCCATTGAATGTACCGAAAAAGGGTTTTTGGTGCAAATTCCTTCTATTGTCCGTATGTAGCAGCATTACAACACAAATATTGAAATGAAATATTGACATTTTTGGAAAAATCTGACCCAAACGGCGTAAAACTAATTTCCTTATTTAAAAAAATCATGAAGTAATTGAATGTTCCGAAAAGAGGTTCTTTGGTGTAAGATGCTTGCATTGCACGCATATAGTAGCAGTGCAACATACGAAAAAAGGATTTGAAAAAAATCTGTCCCAAACGGTGTAAAACCCTATTTCAAATCTTCTTGTAGCTATTGAGATTACCAACGAGTTTTTTGGTGCAAGCTGGTCCTTGAAAAGAACGTATATAGCAGCAGTACAACAAAAATACCATTCTAAATGCAGTGTCTTGAAAAATAGAAATTTTTGAAAAAATCTGTCCCAAACGGTGTAAAAGGAACTTCGTAACGAGAAATTTCCTTACTTTAGCCATGCTTGTAAAGCTCTATTGAATATACCGTAACAGTGGATTTTGGTGCAAGATCTTTGTAATGTACGTATGTATAGTAGCAGTTCAACACAAAAAGAAAGTTCTAAGAGTAGTATCTTGAAAAATAGAATTTTTGGAAAAATCTGTCCCAAACGGTGTAACCCGGTTTTTTCTTATTTCAAATCTTCTTGTAGCTACTGAATGTACCGAAAGAACATGATTTTTTGGCAAGATCCTTGTATTGTGCGTATGTATCAGCTGTAACGCAAAAATACCTTTCTAAAGGTAGCGTCTTGAAAAATATAAATTTATGAACAAAATCTGTGCCAAACGGTGTAAAATGAACTTTGTAACGAGAATTGTTCTTATTTCAGATATGCTAGTATTGAATGTGCCGAAACAGTGGCTTTTTTGTTCACGGTCCTTATAATGAACGTATGTAGTAGCAGTACAATTCAACAAGATCGTTCTAAAAGTAATCTCTGGAAACTTAGATTTTTTTTAAAAAAAAATCTGTCCCAAACGGTGTAAAACAAATTTTCCTAAAATTAAATCTTCTTGTAGCCATTGAAAGTACCAAAAGTTTTTTGTGCAAGGTCCTTGTATTGTACGAAGCATCAGTACAACACAAAAATACCATTCTAAGGATAGTACCTTTAAAATTAGATATTTGGTGGAAAATGTTTCCTAAAAACTGTAAAGAGAATTTTCCCAAATTCATATATGCATTTAGCAATTGAATGTTCCGGAAAAGGATTTAATGATACAAGATCCTGGTATTTTCCCACAAAGCAGCAATACATCACAAAGAGACCAGTCTTAAGTTAATATCTTAAAAAAATATTTTGGGAAAATCTGTCCCAAACGGTGTAAAACGAATTTTCCTTATTTCAAACCTTCATGTAGCCATTGAATATGCCGAAAAGGGGTTTTTGGTGCAAAGTCCTTGTATTATACCTATGTAGCAGCAGTACAACACAAATATTGATTTGAAATATTGAAATGTTTGGAAAAAAATCTGTCCCAAACGGTGTAAAACTAATTTTCCTTATTTCAAACTTTCTTGTATTCATTGAATGTGCCGAAAAAGGGTTTTTGGTACAAAGTCCTTGTATTGTACGTATGTAGCAGCAGTACAACACAAATATTGTGTTGAAATAGTGAAATGTTTTGAAAAATCTGTCCCTAACGGTGTAACACTAATTTTCCTTATCTAAAAAAATCCTGAAGTCATTGAATGTTCCCAAAGAGGGTTCTTTAGTGCAAGATGCTTGCATTGCACGCATATAGCAGCAGTGCAACATAAAAAGGCCTATCTCAGGGCACTGTACGAAAATATTGACAAATGATTTGAAAAAATCTGTCCCAAACGGTGAAAGACCCTATTTCAAATCTTCTTGTAGCTATTGAGTTTACCAAAAAGTTTTTTGGTGCAAGGTCCTTGAATAGCACGTATATAGCAGCAATACAACACAAAGTACCATTCTAAATGTAGTGTCTTAAACAACAGAAGTTTTTGAAAAAAAATCTGTCCTAAACGGTGTAAAATGGACTTTGTAACAAGAATTTTCCTTACTTTAGATATGAATGAAGCTATTGAATGTACCGAAACAGTGGTTTTTGGTTCAAGATCCTTGTAATGTACGTATGTATTAGCAGTACAACACAAAAAGACAGTTCTAAGAGTAGTATCTTGAAAAATAGATTTTTTGAAAAATCTGTCCTTGTACGGTTTAACCCGATTTTTCTTATTTCAAACATTCTTGTAGCTAGTGATTGTACCGAAAGAACAGGTTTTTTGTGGCAATATCCTTGTATTGTACGTATGTATCAGTTGTAAATACCATTCTAAAGGTAGCGTCTTGAAAAATATAAATTTATGAAAAAATCTTTGCCAAACTGTGTAAAATGAACTTTGTAACGAGAATTGTTCTTCTTTCAGATATGCTAGTATTGAATGTGCCGAAACAGTGGCTTTTTTGTGCAAGATCCTTGCAATGTACGTATGTAGTAGCAGTACAATTCAACAAGATCGTTCTAAAAGTAATCTCTGGAAACTTAGATTTTTTTTTCAAAAATCTGTCCCAAACGGTGTAAAACAAATTTTCCTCAAATTAAATCTTCTTGTAGCCATTGAATGAACCAAAAAAGTTTAAAGTTTTTCGTGCAAGGTCCTTGTATTGTGCGAAGCGATTTTGTGCAAGACGAGAGTTGCTGCACAGGCCAAATCGGAAATGATAGCCCCCCCCCCCCTAACAACTTGCTTTCTGTACTGTAAAAACTATATAAATTCAGCAAATGCAATAAAAATACCATGTATCCAGGAACGTTTTCCACTATCTTGGCCCATATTCCTACCTTTCAAAAATACCATGCGTTAGCGACAAAAGTCAGCAATTCCACCACTTTGCAATTCTGGGCATACGAAAACTGATGATAATCTGTGAGAGCTAGCATACTGTGTGGCGAATTTGAAAAAAAAAAAAGGTTTCTAATTCACAATTTGGGGCCATTTGAAGATAAAGTAGCTATTCTTACCTTCAAAATGGCATTTAAACACAGCATTTTCCTAATATATCATATTTTGACCATGGCCAATGCGCCCATGGCCAATGCGAATGTTCTAGCAAACGCGTAGACTGGCACCTTATTTGCTGGAAAATGTTTCCTAAACGGTGTAAAGAGAATTTTTCCGAATTCAAATATACCTTAAGCTTTTGAATGTTCCGGAAAAGAATTTAATGAAACAAGATCCTGGTATTTTACGCACGAAGCAGCAATACATCACATAAAGACCAATCTAAAGTTAATATCTTCAAAAAACTCTTTTGGAAAAATCTGTCCCAAATGGTGTAAAACGATATTTCCTTATTTCAAACCTTCTTGTAGCCAATGAATGTACCGAAAAGGGGTTTTTAGTGCAAAGTCCTTGTTTTGTACGTATGTAGCAGCAGTACAACATAAATATTGTGTTAAAATATTGAAATGTTTGGAAAAATCTGTCCCAAACGGTGTAAAACTAATTTTCTTTTAACTAGAAAAATCACGAAGTCATTGAATGTTCTGAAAAAGGGTTATTGGTGCAAGATGCTTGCATTGCTCGCATATAGCAGCAGTGCAACATAAAAAGCCTATCTAAGGGCATTGTACGAAAATATTGACAAAATTGATTTGATAAAATCTGTCCCAAACGGTGTAAAACCCTATTTCAAATCTTCTTGTAGCTATTGAGTTTACCAAAAAAGTTTTTTGGTGCAAGGTCCTTGAATAGTACGTATATAGCAGCAGTACAACGCAAAAATACCATTCTAAATGTAGTGTCTTGAAAAACAGAAATTTTTGAAAAAAAAAAAAAAAAAAAAAAAAAAAAAAAAAAAAAAAACTGTCCCAAACGGTGTAAAATGAACTTTGAAACGAGAAATTTTCTTATTTTAGATATGCGTGTAGCTATTGAATGTACCGAAACAGTGTTTTTGGTGCACGATCCTTGCAATGTACGTATGTAGCAGCAGTACAACACAAAAAGAAAGTTCTAAGAGTAGTATCTTTAAAAATTGAATTTTTGGAAATATCTGTCCCAAACGGTGTAAACCGATTTTTTCTTATTTCAAACCTTCTTGTAGCTACTGAATGTACCAAAAGAACGTGTTTCTTGTGGCAAGATCCTTGTATTGTACGTATGTATCAGCTCTAATGCAAAAAGACCATTCTAAAGGTAGCCCCTTGAAAAATATATATTTATGAAAAAATCTTTGCCAAACGATGTAAAATGAACTTTGTAACGAGAATTGTTCGTATTGCAGATATGCTCGTAGATCTATTGAATGTGCCGAAACAGTGGCTTTTTTTGTGCAAGATCCTTGCAATGTACGTATGTAGTAGCAGTACAATTCAACAAGACCGTTCTAAAAGTAATATCTGGAAACTTAAAAAAATCGAAAAAATCTGTCCCAAACGGTGTAAAACAAATTTTCCTCACATTAAATCTTCTTGTAGCCATTGAATGTACCAAAAAAGTTTTTCGTGCAAGGTCCTTGTATTGTGCGAAGCGATTTTGTGCAAGACGAGAGTTGCTGCACAGGCCAAATCGGAAATGATAGCCCCCCACTCCCCTAACAACTTGCTTTCTGTACTGTAAAAACTATATAAATTCAGCAAATGCAATAAAAATACCATGTATCCAGGAACGTTTTCCACTATCTTGGCCCATATTCCTACCTTTCAAAAATACCATGCGTTAGCGACAAAAGTCAGCAATTCCACCACTTTGCAATTCTGGGCATACGAAAACTGATGATAATATGTGAGAGCTAGCATACTGTGTGGCGAATTTGAAAAAAGGTCTCTAATTCACAATTTGGGACCATTTGAAGATAAAGTAGCTATTCTTACCTTCAAAATGGCATTTAAAATCAGCATTTTCCTAATATTTCATATTTTGACCATGGCCAATGCGAATGTTCTAGCAAACGCGTAGACTGGCACCTTATTTGCTGGAAAATGTTACGGTGTAAAGAGAATTTTCCCGAATTCAAATATACCTTTAGCTTTGAATGTTCCGGAAAAGGATTTAATGAAACAAGATCCTGGTATTTTACGCACGAAGCAGCAATACATCACATAAAGACCAATCTAAAGTTAATATCTTCAAAAAACTCTTTTGGAAAAATCTGTCCCAAATGGTGTAAAACGAATTTTCCTTATTTCAAACCTTCTTGTAGCCATTGAATGTACCGAAAAGGGGTTTTTAGTGCAAAGTCCTTGTTTTGTACGTATGTAGCAGCAGTACAACATAAATATTGTGTTAAAATATTGAAATGTTTGGAAAAATCTGTCCCAAACGGTGTAAAACTAATTTTCTTTTAACTAGAAAAATCACGAAGTCATTGAATGTTCTGAAAAAGGGTTATTGGTGCAAGATGCTTGCATTGCTCGCATATAGCAGCAGTGCAACATAAAAAGCCTATCTAAGGGCATTGTACGAAAATATTGACAAAATTGATTTGAAAAAAATCTGTCCCAAACGGTGTAAAACCCTATTTCAAATCTTCTTGTAGCTATTGAGTTTATCAAAAAAGTTTTTTGGTGCAAGGTCCTTGATAAGTACGTATATAGGAGCAGTACAACGCAAAAATACCATTCTAAATGTAGTGTCTTGAAAAACTCTGTTCTAAGAGTACTGTAAAAACTATATAAATTCAGCAAATGCAATAAAAATACCATGTATCCAGGAACGTTTTCCACTATCTTGGCCCATATTCCTACCTTTCAAAAGTACCATGCGTTAGCGACAAAAGTCAGCAATTCCACCACTTTGCAATTCTGGGCATACGGAAACTGATGATAATATGTGAGAGCTAGCATACTGTGTGGCGAATTAGAAAAAAGGTCTCTAATTCACAATTTGGGACCATTTGAAGATAAAGTAGCTATTCTTACCTTCGAAATGGCATTTAAAATCAGCATTTTCCTAATATTTCATATTTTGACCATGGCCGATGCGAATGTTCTAGCAAACGCGTAGACTGGCACCTTATTTGCTGGAAAATGTTTCCTAAACGGTGTAAAGAGAATTTTCCCGAATTCAAATATACCTTTAGCTTTTGAATGTTCCGGAAAAGGATTTAATGAAACAAGATCCTGGTATTTTACGCACGAAGCAGCAATACATCACATAAAGACCAATCTAAAGTTAATATCTTCAAAAAACTCTTTTGGAAAAATCTGTCCCAAATGGTGTAAAACGAACTGTCCTTAATTCAAACCTTCTTGTAGCCATTGAATGTACCGAAAAGGGGTTTTTAGTGCAAAGTCCTTGTTTTGTACGTATGTAGCAGCAGTACAACATAAATATTGTGTTAAAATATTGAAACGTTTGGAAAAATCTGTCCCAAACGGTGTAAACTAATTTTCTTTTATCTAGAAAAATCACGAAGTCATTGAATGTTCTGAAAAAGGGTTATTGGTGCAAGATGCTTGCATTGCTCGCATATAGCAGCAGTGCAACATAAAAAGCCTATCTAAGGGCATTGTACGAAAATATTGACAAAATTGATTTGAAAAAAATCTGTCCCAAACGGTGTAAAACCCTATTTCAAATCTTCTTGTAGCTATTGAGTTTACCAAAAAAGTTTTTTTGGTGCAAGGTCCTTGAATAGTACGTATATAGCAGCAGTACAACGCAAAAATACCATTCTAAATGTAGTGTCTTGAAAAACATGAATTTTTGGAAAAAAAGAAAGAAAAAAAACTGTCCCAAACGGTGTAAAATGAACTTTGAAACGAGAAATTTCCTTATTTTTGATATGCGTGTAGCTATTGAATGTACCGAAACAGTGTTTTTGGTGCACGATCCTTGCAATGTACGTATGTAGCAGCAGTACAACACAAAAAGAAAGTTCTAAGAGTAGTATCTTTAAAAATAGAATTTTTGGAAATATCTGTCCCAAACGGTGTAAACCGATTTTAGTCCTAGTATTGTACGTATGTAGCAGCAGTACAACACAAATATTGTGTTGAAATATTGAAATGTTTGGAAAAATCTGTCCCAAACGGTGTAAAACTAATGTTCCTTATTTCAAACCTTCTTGTAGCCATTGATTGTGCAGAAAAAGGGTTTTTGATGCAAGGTCCTTGTATTGTACCTATGTAGCAGAAGTACAACACAAATATTGTGTTGAAATACCGAGATGTTTGGAAAGTCTGTCCCAAACGGTGTAAAACGAATTTTCCTTATCTGAAAATTATCATGAAGTCATTGAATGTGCCGAAAAAGGGTTCTTTGGTGCAAGATGCTTGCATTGCATGCATATAGCAGTAGTGCAACAGAAAAAAAGCCTATCTAAGAGCATTGTACGAAAATATTGACAAAAATGATTTGAAAAAGTTCTGTCCAAAACAGTATAAAACCTTTTTCAAATATTCTTGTTGCTATTGAGTTTGCCAAAAAAAGTTGTTTTTGGTGCTAGGTCCTTGAATAGTACGTATATATAGCAGCAACACAACACAAAAATACCATTCTAAATGTAGTGTCTTGAAAAATAGATTTTTTTAAAAAAAGTCTGTCCCAAACAGTGTAAAATGAATTTCGTAACGAGAAATTTCCTTACTTTAGTTATGCATGAAGCTATTGACGGTACCGAAACAGTGGCTTTGGGTGCAAGATCCTTGTAATGTACGTATGTAGTAGAAGTACAACACAAAAAGACAGTTCTAAGAGTAGTATCTTAAAAAAAGACTTTTTGGAAAAATCTGTCCCAAACGGTGTAAACTGATTTTTTCTTATTTCAAACCTTCTTGTCGCTACTGTATGTACAGAAAGAACATTTTTTGTTGCAAGATCCCTGTATTGTACGTTTGTATCAGCTGTAACGCAAAATGACCATCCTAAAGGTAGCGCCTTGAAAAAATATATATTTATGAAAAAATCTGTGCCAAACGGTGTAAAATGAACTTTGTAACGAGAATTGTTCTTATTTCGGATATGCTAGTATTGAATGTGCCGAAACAGTGGCTTTTGCGTGCAAGATCCGTGTAATGTACGTATGTAGTAGCAGTACAATTCAACAAGATCGTTCTAAAAGTAATCTCTGGAAACTTAGATTTTTTTTTAAAAAGAAAACCTGTCCCAAACGGTGTAAAACAAATTTTCCTCAAATTAAATCTTCTTGTAGCCATTGAATGAACCAAAAAGGTTTTTCGTACAAGGTCCTTGTATTGTGCGAAGCGATTTTGTGCAAGACGAGAGTTGCTGCACAGGCCAAATCGGAAATGATAGCCCCCCCCCCAACAAGTTGCTTTCTGTACTGTAAAAACTATATAAATTCAGCAAATGCAATAAAAATACCATGTATCCAGGAACGTGTTCCACTATCTTGGCCCATATTCCTACCTTTTAGAAATACCCTGCGTCAGCAACAAAAGTCAGCAATTCCACCACTTTGCAATTCTGGGCATACGAAAACTGATGATAATCTGTGAGAGCTAGCATACCGTGTGGCGAATTTGAAAAAAAGGTCTTTAATTCATAATTTGGGGCCATTTGAAGATAAAGTAGCTATTCTTACCTTCGAAATGGCATTTAAAATCAGCATTTTCCTAATATTTCATATTTTGACCATGGCCAATGCGAATGTTCTAGCAAACGCGTAGACTGGCACCTTATTTGCTGGAAAATGTTTCCTAAACGGTGTAAAGAGAATTTTCCCAAATTCAAATATACCTTTAGCTTTTGAATGTTCCGGAAAAGGATTTAATGAAACAAGATCCTGGTATTTTACGCACGAAGCAGCAATACATCACATAAAGACCAATCTAAAGTTGATATCTTCAAAAAACTCTTTTGGAAAAATCTGTCCCAAATGGTGTAAAACAAATTTTCCTTGTTTCAAACCTTCTTGTAGCCATTGAATGTACCGAAAAGGGGTTTTTAGTGCAAAGTCCTTGTTTTGTACGTATGTAGCAGCAGTACAACATAAATATTGTGTTAAAATATTGAAATGTTTGGAAAAATCAGTCCCAAACGGTGTAAAACTAATTTTCTTTTAACTAGAAAAATCACGAAGTCATTGAATGTTCTGAAAAAGGGTTATTGGTGCAAGATGCTTGCATTGCTCGCATATAGCAGCAGTGCGACATAAAAAGCCTATCTAAGGGCATTGTACGAAAATATTGACAAAATTGATTGGAAATAAATCTGTCCCAAACGGTGTAAAACCCTATTTCAAATCTTCTTGTAGCTATTGAGTTTACCAAAAAAGTTTTTGGTGCAAGGTCCTTGAATAGTACGTATATAGGAGCAGTAAAACGCAAAAATACCATTCTAAATGTAGTGTCTTGAAAAACAGAAATTTAAAAAAAAAAAAAAAAAAAAAAAAAAAAAACTGTCCCAAACGGTGTAAAATGAACTTTGAAACGAGAAATTTCCTTATTTTAGATATGCGTGTAGCTATTGAATGTACCGAAATAGTGTTTTTGGTGCACGATCCTTGCAATGTACGTATGTAGCAGCAGTACAACACAAAAAGAAAGTTCTAAGAGTAGTATCTTTAAAAATAGAATTTTTGGAAATATCTGTCCCAAACGGTGTAAACCGATTTTTTCTTATTTCAAACCTTCTTGTAGCTACTGAATGTACCAAAAGAACGTGTTTCTTGTGGCAAGATCCTTGTATTGTACGTATGTATCAGCTCTAATGCAAAAAGACCATTCTAAAGGTAGCCTCTTGAAAAATATATATTTATGAAAAAATCTGTGCCAAACGATGTAAAATGAACTTTGTAACGAGAATTGTTCGTATTGCAGATATGCTCGTAGCTATTGAATGTGCCGAAACAGTGGCTTTTTTGTGCAAGACCTTTGCAATGTACGTATGTAGTAGCAGTACAGTTCAACAAGACCGTTCTAAAAGTAATATCTGGAAACTTAAAAAAATTCGACAAAATCTGTCCCAAACGGTGTAAAACAAATTTTCCTGAAATTAAATCTTCTTGTTGCCATTCAATATACCAAAAAAGTTTTTCGTGCAAGGTCCTTTTACCTTGTAACAACATGCTTTCTGTACTGTAAAAACTATATAAATTCAGCAAATGCAATAAAAATACCATGTATCCAGGAACGTTTTCCACTATCTTGGCCCATATTCCTACCTTTCAAAAATACCATGCGTTAGCGACAAAAGTCAGCAATTCCACCACTTTGCAATTCTGGGCATACGAAAACTGATGATAATATGTGAGAGCTAGCATACTGTGTGGCGAATTTGAAAAAAAAGGTCTCTAATTCACAATTTGGGACCATTTGAAGATAAAGTAGCTATTCTTACCTTCAAAATGGCATTTAAAATCAGCATTTTCCTAATATTTCATATTTTGACAATGGCCAATGCGAATGTTCTAGCAAACGCGTAGACTGGCACCTTATTTGCTGGAAAATGTTTCCTAAACGGTGTAAAGAGAATTTTCCCGAATTCAAATATACCTTTAGCTTTTGAATGTTCCGGAAAAGGATTTAATGAAACAAGATCCTGGTATTTTACGCACGAAGCAGCAATACATCACATAAAGACCAATTTAAAGTTAATATCTTCAAAAAACTCTTTTGGAAAAATCTGTCCCAAATGGTGTAAAACGAATTGTCCTTAATTCAAACCTTCTTGTAGCCATTGAATGTACCGAAAAGGGGTTTTTAGTGCAAAGTCCTTGTTTTGTACGTATGTAGCAGCAGTAGAACATAAATATTGTGTTAAAATATTGAAACGTTTGGAAAAATCTGTCCCAAACGGTGTAAACTAATTTTCTTTTATCTAGAAAAATCACGAAGTCATTGAATGTTCTGAAAAAGGGTTATTGGTGCAAGATGCTTGCATTGCTCGCATATAGCAGCAGTGCAACATAAAAAGCCTATCTAAGGGCATTGTACGAAAATATTGACAAAATTGATTTGAAAAAAATCTGTCCCAAACGGTGTAAAACCCTATTTCAAATCTTCTTGTAGCTATTGAGTTTACCAAAAAAGTTTTTTTGGTGCAAGGTCCTTGAATAGTACGTATATAGCAGCAGTACAACGCAAAAATACCATTCTAAATGTAGTGTCTTGAAAAACATGAATTTTTGGAAAAATAGAAAGAAAAAAAACTGTCCCAAACGGTGTAAAATGAACTTTGAAACGAGAAATTTCCTTATTTTTGATATGCGTGTAGCTATTGAATGTACCGAAACAGTGTTTTTGGTGCACGATCCTTGCAATGTACAAATGTAGCAGCAGTACAACACAAAAAGAAAGTTCTAAGAGTAGTATCTTTGAAAATAGAATTTTTGGAAATATCTGTCCCAAACGGTGTAAACCGATTTTAGTCCTAGTATTGTACGTATGTAGCAGCAGTACAACACAAATATTGTGTTGAAATATTGAAATGTTTGGAAAAATCTGTCCCAAACGGTGTAAAACTAATGTTCCTTATTTCAAACCTTCTTGTAGCCATTGATTGCGCAGAAAAAGGGTTTTTGATGCAAGGTCCTTGTATTGTACCTATGTAGCAGAAGTACAACACAAATATTGTGTTGAAATACCGAGATGTTTGGAAAATTTGGAAAGTCTGTCCCAAACGGCTCACGAAGCAGCAATACATCACATAAAGACCAATTTAAAGTTAATATCTTCAAAAAACTCTTTTGGAAAAATCTGTCCCAAATGGTGTAAAACGAATTGTCCTTAATTCAAACCTTCTTGTAGCCATTGAATGTACCGAAAAGGGGTTTTTAGTGCAAAGTCCTTGTTTTGTACGTATGTAGCAGCAGTACAACATAAATATTGTGTTAAAATATTGAAACGTTTGGAAAAATCTGTCCCAAACGGTGTAAACTAATTTTCTTTTAACTAGAAAAATCACGAAGTCATTGAATGTTCTGAAAAAGGGTTATTGGTGCAAGATGCTTGCATTGCTCGCATATAGCAGCAGTGCAACATAAAAAGCCTATCTAAGGGCATTGTACGAAAATATTGACAAAATTGATTTGAAAAAAATCTGTCCCAAACGGTGTAAAACCCTATTTCAAATCTTCTTGTAGCTATTGAGTTTACCAAAAAAGTTTTTTTGGTGCAAGGTCCTTGAATAGTACGTATATAGCAGCAGTACAACGCAAAAATACCATTCTAAATGTAGTGTCTTGAAAAACATGAATTTTTGGAAAAAAAGAAAGAAAAAAAACTGTCCCAAACGGTGTAAAATGAACTTTGAAACGAGAAATTTCCTTATTTTTGATATGCGTGTAGCTATTGAATGTACCGAAACAGTGTTTTTGGTGCACGATCCTTGCAATGTACAAATGTAGCAGCAGTACAACACAAAAAGAAAGTTCTAAGAGTAGTATCTTTGAAAATAGAATTTTTGGAAATATCTGTCCCAAACGGTGTAAACCGATTTTAGTCCTAGTATTGTACGTATGTAGCAGCAGTACAACACAAATATTGTGTTGAAATATTGAAATGTTTGGAAAAATCTGTCCCAAACGGTGTAAAACTAATGTTCCTTATTTCAAACCTTCTTGTAGCCATTGATTGTGCAGAAAAAGGGTTTTTGATGCAAGGTCCTTGTATTGTACCTATGTAGCAGAAGTACAACACAAATATTGTGTTGAAATACCGAGATGTTTGGAAAGTCTGTCCCAAACGGTGTAAAACGAATTTTCCTTATCTGAAAATTATCATGAAGTCATTGAATGTGCCGAAAAAGGGTTCTTTGGTGCAAGATGCTTGCATTGCATGCATATAGCAGTAGTGCAACAGAAAAAAAGCCTATCTAAGAGCATTGTACGAAAATATTGACAAAATGATTTGAAAAAGTTCTGTCCAAAACAGTATAAAACCTTTTTCAAATATTCTTGTTGCTATTGAGTTTGCCAAAAAAAGTTGTTTTTGGTGCTAGGTCCTTGAATAGTACGTATATATAGCAGCAACACAACACAAAAATACCATTCTAAATGTAGTGTCTTGAAAAATAGATTTTTTTTTTAAAAAAGTCTGTCCCAAACAGTGTAAAATGAATTTCGTAACGAGAAATTTCCTTACTTTAGTTATGCATGAAGCTATTGACGGTACCGAAACAGTGGCTTTGGGTGCAAGATCCTTGTAATGTACGTATGTAGTAGAAGTACAACACAAAAAGACAGTTCTAAGAGTAGTATCTTAAAAAAAGACTTTTTGGAAAAATCTGTCCCAAACGGTGTAAACTGATTTTTTCTTATTTCAAACCTTCTTGTCGCTACTGTATGTACAGAAAGAACATTTTTTGTTGCAAGATCCCTGTATTGTACGTTTGTATCAGCTGTAACGCAAAATGACCATCCTAAAGGTAGCGCCTTGAAAAATATATATTTATGAAAAAATCTGTGCCAAACGGTGTAAAATGAACTTTGTAACGAGAATTGTTCTTATTTCAGATATGCTAGTATTGAATGTGCCGAAACAGTGGCTTTTGCGTGCAAGATCCGTGTAATGTACGTATGTAGTAGCAGTACAATTCAACAAGATCGTTCTAAAAGTAATCTCTGGAAACTTAGATTTTTTTAAAAAGAAAACCTGTCCCAAACGGTGTAAAACAAATTTTCCTAAAATTAAATCTTCTTGTAGCCATTGAATGAACCAAAAAGGTTTTTCGTGCAAGGTCCTTGTATTGTGCGAAGCGATTTTGTGCAAGACGAGAGTTGCTGCACAGGCCAAATCGGAAATGATAGCCCCCCCCCCCAACAAGTTGCTTTCTGTACTGTAAAAACTATATAAATTCAGCAAATGCAATAAAAATACCATGTATCCAGGAACGTGTTCCACTATCTTGGCCCATATTCCTACCTTTTAGAAATACCATGCGTTAGCAACAAAAGTCAGCAATTCCACCACTTTGCAATTCTGGGCATACGAAAACTGATGATAATCTGTGAGAGCTAGCATACCGTGTGGCGAATTTGATAAAAAAAGGTCTTTAATTCACAATTTGGGGCCATTTGAAGATAAAGTAGCTATTCTTACCTTCGAAATGGCATTTAAAATCAGCATTTTCCTAATATTTCATATTTTGACCATGGCCAATGCGAATGTTCTAGCAAACGCGTAGACTGGCACCTTATTTGCTGGAAAATGTTTCCTAAACGGTGTAAAGAGAATTTTCCCGAATTCAAATATACCTTTAGCTTTTGAATGTTCCGGAAAAGGATTTAATGAAACAAGATCCTGGTATTTTACGCACGAAGCAGCAATACATCACATAAAGACCAATCTAAAGTTGATATCTTCAAAAAACTCTTTTGGAAAAATCTGTCCCAAATGGTGTAAAACAAATTTTCCTTGTTTCAAACCTTCTTGTAGCCATTGAATGTACCGAAAAGGGGTTTTTAGTGCAAAGTCCTTGTTTTGTACGTATGTAGCAGCAGTACAACATAAATATTGTGTTAAAATATTGAAATGTTTGGAAAAATCTGTCCCAAACGGTGTAAAACTAATTTTCTTTTAACTAGAAAAATCACGAAGTCATTGAATGTTCTGAAAAAGGGTTATTGGTGCAAGATGCTTGCATTGCTCGCATATAGCAGCAGTGCGACATAAAAAGCCTATCTAAGGGCATTGTACGAAAATATTGACAAAATTGATTGGAAATAAATCTGTCCCAAACGGTGTAAAACCCTATTTCAAATCTTCTTGTAGCTATTGAGTTTACCAAAAAAGTTTTTTGGTGCAAGGTCCTTGAATAGTACGTATATAGCAGCAGTACAACGCAAAAATACCATTCTAAATGTAGTGTCTTGAAAAACAGATATTAAAAAAAAAAAAAAAAACTGTCCTAAACGGTGTAAAATGAACTTTGAAACGAGAAATTTCCTTATTTTAGATATGCGTGTAGCTATTGAATGTACCGAAATAGTGTTTTTGGTGCACGATCCTTGCAATGTACGTATGTAGCAGCAGTACAACACAAAAAGAAAGTTCTAAGAGTAGTATCTTTAAAAATAGAATTTTTGGAAATATCTGTCCCAAACGGTGTAAACCGATTTTTTCTTATTTCAAACCTTCTTGTAGCTACTGAATGTACCAAAAGAACGTGTTTCTTGTGGCAAGATCCTTGTATTGTACGTATGTATCAGCTGTAATGCAAAAAGACCATTCTAAAGGTAGCCTCTTGAAAAATATATATTTATGAAAAAATCTGTGCCAAACGATGTAAAATGAACTTTGTAACGAGAATTGTTCTTATTGCAGATATGCTCGTAGCTATTGAATGTGCCGAAACAGTGGCTTTTTTGTGCAAGACATTTGCAATGTACGTATGTAGTAGCAGTACAATTCAACAAGACCGTTCTAAAAGTAATATCTGGAAACTTAAAAAAAATCGACAAAATCTGTCCCAAACGGTGTAAAATAAATTTTCCTGAAATTAAATCTTCTTGTTGCCATTCAATATACCAAAAAAGTTTTTCGTGCAAGGTCCTTTTACCTTGTAACAACTTGCTTTCTGTACTGTAAAAACTATATAAATTCAGCAAATGCAATAAAAATACCATGTATCCAGGAACGTTTTCCACTATCTTGGCCCATATTCCTACCTTTCAAAAATACCATGCGTTAGCGACAAAAGTCAGCAATTCCACCACTTTGCAATTCTGGGCATACGAAAACTGATGATAATATGTGAGAGCTAGCATACTGTGTGGCGAATTTGAAAAAAAGGTCTCTAATTCACAATTTGGGACCATTTGAAGATAAAGTAGCTATTCTTACCTTCAAAATGGCATTTAAAATCAGCATTTTCCTAATATTTCATATTTTGACCATGGCCAATGCGAATGTTCTAGCAAACGCGTAGACTGGCACCTTATTTGCTGGAAAATGTTTCCTAAACGGTGTAAAGAGAATTTTCCCGAATTCAAATATACCTTTAGCTTTTGAATGTTCCGGAAAAGGATTTAATGAAACAAGATCCTGGTATTTTACGCACGAAGCAGCAATACATCACATAAAGACCAATTTAAAGTTAATATCTTCAAAAAACTCTTTTGGAAAAATCTGTCCCAAATGGTGTAAAACGAATTGTCCTTAATTCAAACCTTCTTGTCGCCATTGAATGTACCGAAAAGGGGTTTTTAGTGCAAAGTCCTTGTTTTGTACGTATGTAGCAGCAGTACAACATAAATATTGTGTTAAAATATTGAAACGTTTGGAAAAATCTGTCCCAAACGGTGTAAACTAATTTTCTTTTATCTAGAAAAATCACGAAGTCATTGAATGTTCTGAAAAAGGGTTATTGGTGCAAGATGCTTGCATTGCTCGCATATAGCAGCAGTGCAACATAAAAAGCCTATCTAAGGGCATTGTACGAAAATATTGACAAAATTAATTTGAAAAAATCTGTCCCAAACGGTGTAAAACCCTATTTCAAATCTTCTTGTAGCTATTGAGTTTACCAAAAAAGTTTTTTTGGTGCAAGGTCCTTGAATAGTACGTATATAGCAGCAGTACAACGCAAAAATACCATTCTAAATGTAGTGTTTTGAAAAACATGAATTTTTGGAAAAAAAGAAAGAAAAAAAACTGTCCCAAACGGTGTAAAATGAACTTTGAAACGAGAAATTTCCTTATTTTTGATATGCGTGTAGCTATTGAATGTACCGAAACAGTGTTTTTGGTGCACGATCCTTGCAATGTACAAATGTAGCAGCAGTACAACACAAAAAGAAAGTTCTAAGAGTAGTATCTTTGAAAATAGAATTTTTGGAAATATCTGTCCCAAACGGTGTAAACCGATTTTAGTCCTAGTATTGTACGTATGTAGCAGCAGTACAACACAAATATTGTGTTGAAATATTGAAATGTTTGGAAAAATCTGTCCCAAACGGTGTAAAACTAATGTTCCTTATTTTAAACCTTCTTGTAGCCATTGATTGTGCAGAAAAAGGGTTTTTGATGCAAGGTCCTTGTATTGTACCTATGTAGCAGAAGTACAACACAAATATTGTGTTGAAATACCGAGATGTTTGGAAAGTCTGTCCCAAACGGTGTAAAACGAATTTTCCTTATCTGAAAATTATCATGAAGTCATTGAATGTGCCGAAAAAGGGTTCTTTGGTGCAAGATGCTTGCATTGCATGCATATAGCAGTAGTGCAACAGAAAAAAGCCTATCTAAGAGCATTGTACGAAAATATTGACAAAAATGATTTGAAAAAGTTCTGTCCAAAACAGTATAAAACCTTTTTCAAATATTCTTGTTGCTATTGAGTTTGCCAAAAAAAGTTGTTTTTGGTGCTAGGTCCTTGAATAGTACGTATATATAGCAGCAACACAACACAAAAATACCATTCTAAATGTAGTGTCTTGAAAAACAGATTTTTTTTAAAAAGTCTGTCCCAAACAGTGTAAAATGAATTTCGTAACGAGAAATTTCCTTACTTTAGTTATGCATGAAGCTATTGACGGTACCGAAACAGTGGCTTTGGGTGCAAGATCCTTGTAATGTACGTATGTAGTAGAAGTACAACACAAAAAGACAGTTCTAAGAGTAGTATCTTAAAAAAAGACTTTTTGGAAAAATCTGTCCCAAACGGTGTAAACTGATTTTTTTCTTATTTCAAACCTTCTTGTCGCTACTGTATGTACAGAAAGAACATTTTTTGTTGCAAGATCCCTGTATTGTACGTTTGTATCAGCTGTAACGCAAAATGACCATCCTAAAGGTAGCGCCTTGAAAAATATATATTTATGAAAAAATCTGTGCCAAACGGTGTAAAATGAACTTTGTAACGAGAATTGTTCTTATTTCAGATATGCTAGTATTGAATGTGCCGAAACAGTGGCTTTTGCGTGCAAGATCCGTGTAATGTACGTATGTAGTAGCAGTACAATTCAACAAGATCGTTCTAAAAGTAATCTCTGGAAACTTAGATTTTTTTTAAAAAGAAAACCTGTCCCAAACGGTGTAAAACAAATTTTCCTAAAATTAAATCTTCTTGTAGCCATTGAATGAACCAAAAAGGTTTTTCGTGCAAGGTCCTTGTATTGTGCGAAGCGATTTTGTGCAAGACGAGAGTTGCTGCACAGGCCAAATCGGAAATGATAGCCCCCCCCCAACAAGTTGCTTTCTGTACTGTAAAAACTATATAAATTCAGCAAATGCAATAAAAATACCATGTATCCAGGAACGTGTTCCACTATCTTGGCCCATATTCCTACCTTTTAGGAATACCATGCGTTAGCAACAAAAGTCAGCAATTCCACCACTTTGCAATTCTGGGCATACGAAAACTGATGATAATCTGTGAGAGCTAGCATACCGTGTGGCGAATTTGAAAAAAAGGTCTTTAATTCACAATTTGGGGCCATTTGAAGATAAAGTAGCTATTCTTACCTTCGAAATGGCATTTAAAATCAGCATTTTCCTAATATTTCATATTTTGACCATGGCCAATGCGAATGTTCTAGCAAACGAGTAGACTGGCACCTTATTTGCTGGAAAATGTTTCCTAAACGGTGTAAAGAGAATTTTCCCGAATTCAAATATACCTTTAGCTTTTGAATGTTCCGGAAAAGGATTTAATGAAACAAGATCCTGGTATTTTACGCACGAAGCAGCAATACATCACATAAAGACCAATCTAAAGTTGATATCTTCAAAAAACTCTTTTGGAAAAATCTGTCCCAAATGGTGTAAAACAAATTTTCCTTGTTTCAAACCTTCTTGTAGCCATTGAATGTACCGAAAAGGGGTTTTTAGTGCAAAGTCCTTGTTTTGTACGTATGTAGCAGCAGTACAACATAAATATTGTGTTAAAATATTGAAATGTTTGGAAAAATCTGTCCCAAACGGTGTAAAACTAATTTTCTTTTAACTAGAAAAATCACGAAGTCATTGAATGTTCTGAAAAAAGGGTTATTGGTGCAAGATGCTTGCATTGCTCGCATATAGCAGCAGTGCGACATAAAAAGCCTATCTAAGGGCATTGTACGAAAATATTGACAAAATTGATTGGAAATAAATCTGTCCCAAACGGTGTAAAACCCTATTTCAAATCTTCTTGTAGCTATTGAGTTTACCAAAAAAGTTTTTTGGTGCAAGGTCCTTGAATAGTACGTATATAGGAGCAGTACAACGCAAAAATACCATTCTAAATGTAGTATCTTGAAATACAGAAATTTAAAAAAAAACTGTCCCAAACGGTGTAAAATGAACTTTGAAACGAGAAATTTCCTTATTTTAGATATGTGTGTAGCTATTGAATGTACCGAAATAGTGTTTTTGGTGCACGATCCTTGCAATGTACGTATGTAGCAGCAGTACAACACAAAAAGAAAGTTCTAAGAGTAGTATCTTTAAAAATAGAATTTTTGGAAATATCTGTCCCAAACAGTGTAAACCGATTTTTTCTTATTTCAAACCTTCTTGTAGCTACTAAATGTACCAAAAGAACGTGTTTCTTGTGGCAAGATCCTTGTATTGTACGTATGTATCAGCTCTAATGCAAAAAGACCATTCTAAAGGTAGCCTCTTGAAAAATATATATTTATGAAAAAATCTGTGCCAAACGATGTAAAATGAACTTTGTAACGAGAATTGTTCTTATTGCAGATATGCTCGTAGCTATTGAATGTGCCGAAACAGTGGCTTTTTTGTGCAAGACCTTTGCAATGTACGTATGTAGTAGCAGTACAATTCAACAAGACCGTTCTAAAAGTAATATCTGGAAACTTAAAAAAAATCGACAAAATCTGTCCCAAACGGTGTAAAACAAATTTTCCTGAAATTAAATCTTCTTGTTGCCATTCAATATACCAAAAAAGTTTTTCGTGCAAGGTCCTTTTACCTTGTAACAACTTACTTTCTGTACTGTAAAAACTATATAAATTCAGCAAATGCAATAAAAATACCATGTATCCAGGAACGTTTTCCACTATCTTGGCCCATATTCCTACCTTTCAAAAATACCATGCGTTAGCGACAAAAGTCAACAATTCCACCACTTTGCAATTCTGGGCATACGAAAACTGATGATAATCTGTGAGAGCTAGCATACTGTGTGGCGAATTTGAAAAAAAGGTCTTTAATTCACAATTTGGGGCCATTTGAAGATAAAGTAGCTATTCTTACCTTCAAAATGGCATTTAAAATCAGCATTTTCCTAATATTACATATTTTGACCATGGCCAATGCGAATGTTCTAGCAAACGCGTAGACTGGCACCTTATTTGCTGGAAAATGTTTCCTAAACGGTGTAAAGAGAATTTTCCCGAATTCAAATATACCTTTAGCTTTTGAATGTTCCGGAAAAGGATTTAATGAAACAAGATCCTGGTATTTTACGCACGAAGCAGCAATACATCACATAAAGACCAATCTAAAGTTGATATCTTCAAAAAACTCTTTTGGAAAAATCTGTCCCAAATGGTGTAAAACGAATTTTCCTTGTTTCAAACCTTCTTGTAGCCATTGAATGTACCGAAAAGGGTTTTTTAGTGCAAAGTCCTTGTTTTGTACGTATGTAGCAGCAGTACAACATAAATATTGTGTTAAAATATTGAAATGTTTGGAAAAATCTGTCCCAAACGGTGTAAAACTAATTTTCTTTTAACTAGAAAAATCACGAAGTCATTGAATGTTCTGAAAAAGGGTTATTGGTGCAAGATGCTTGCATTGCTCGCATATAGCAGCAGTGCAACATAAAAAGCCTATCTAAGGGCATTGTACGAAAATATTGACAAAATTGATTGGAAATAAATCTGTCCCAAACGGTGTAAAACCCTATTTCAAATCTTCTTGTAGCTATTGAGTTTACCAAAAAAGTTTTTTGGTGCAAGGTCCTTGAATAGCACGTATATAGCAGCAGTACAACGCAAAAATACCATTCTAAATGTAGTATCTTGAAAAACAGAAATTAAAAAAAAAAACTGTCCCAAATGGTGTAAAATGAAATTTGAAACGAGAAATTTCCTTATTTTAGAAATGCGTGTAGCTATTGAATGTACCGAAATAGTGTTTTTGGTGCACGATCCTTGCAATGTACGTATGTAGCAGCAGTACAACACAAAAAGAAAGTTCTAAGAGTAGTATCTTGAAAAATAGACTTTTTGGAAATATCTGTCCCAAACGGTGTAAACCGATTTTTTCTTATTTCAAACCTTCTTGTAGCTACTGAATGTACCAAAAGAACGTGTTTCTTGTGGCAAGATCCTTGTATTGTACGTATGTATCAGCTCTAGATAATGCAAAAAGACCATTCTAAAGGTAGCCTCTTGAAAAATATATATTTATGAAAAAATCTGTGCCAAACGATGTAAAATGAACTTTGTAACGAGAATTGTTCTTATTGCAGATATGCTCGTAGCTATTGAATGTGCCGAAACAGTGGCTTTTTTGTGCAAGACCTTTGCAATGTACGTATGTAGTAGCAGTACAATTCAACAAGACCGTTCTAAAAGTAATATCTGGAAACTTAAAAAAATTCGACAAAATCTGTCCCAAACGGTGTAAAACAAATTTTCCTGAAATTAAATCTTCTTGTTGCCATTCAATATACCAAAAAAGTTTTTCGTGCAAGGTCCTTTTACCTTGTAACAACTTACTTTCTGTACTGTAAAAACTATATAAATTCAGCAAATGCAATAAAAATACCATGTATCCAGGAACGTTTTCCACTATCTTGGCCCATATTCCTACCTTTCAAAAATACCATGCGTTAGCGACAAAAGTCAACAATTCCACCACTTTGCAATTCTGGGCATACGAAAACTGATGATAATCAGTGAGAGCTAGCATACTGTGTGGCGAATTTGAAAAAAAGGTCTTTAATTCACAATTTGGGGCCATTTGAAGATAAAGTAGCTATTCTTACCTTCAAAATGGCATTTAAAATCAGCATTTTCCTAATACTACATATTTTGACCATGGCCAATGCGAATGTTCTAGCAAACGCGTAGACTGGCACCTTATTTGCTGGAAAATGTTTCCTAAACGGTGTAAAGAGAATTTTCCCGAATTCAAATATACCTTTAGCCTTTGAATGTTCCGGAAAAGGATTTAATGAAACAAGATCCTGGTATTTTACGCACGAAGCAGCAATACATCACATAAAGACCAATCTAAAGTTGATATCTTCAAAAAATTCTTTTGGAAAAATCTGTCCCAAATGGTGTAAAACGAATTTTCCTTGTTTCAAACCTTCTTGTAGCCATTGAATGTACCTAAAAGGGTTTTTTAGAGCAAAGTCATTGTTTTGTACGTATGTAGCAGCAGTACAACATAAATATTGTGTTAAAATATTGAAATGTTTGGAAAAATCTGTCCCAAACGGTGTAAAACTAATTTTCTTTTAAGGTAGAATAATTCTAATGGATATTTACTATTGTCGTACATTTTCGACAAATGTCGACAATTTCCGTCTCTATTTTTTGCAACAGTATTGCTAAATATAGCAACAGTATTGCTAAATATTACTTCCCTTTGTAAATGAAATTCCCCGAATACACCCCGAATATCTTTTTCTGGTATGATTCTCCGTTTAACAGCAATTTTTCAGAGACATTTTCGTGTAATTTTATGTAATTTTGATTGATATAATCAGTTTGTAAGTGATAAGAAACTTTGATTTTAATGAAACTGCCTATTTAGGAAACTAATTGTAGTATGTATAATACTCGTTTACTCCCTTGATGCTGTTTGGCTCAATATAACGAAAACCCCTACAGTAGAAGACACATACATGTATTCTAATGAAATCTATGATGTGGTTATCAAACGCCTATCGTTTGAGAACGACGCGTGGATAAGATCATCATTGTTCAGACTTTCGCACTCGATGTTCATCACTTCTTCGCCGGCGATCCTTATTTAAATGTGCAAACTCGTTGTCAGTTAATTGTAACGTGGTTTGATCCGTGATTTGATCCTTTCTTTTAGATTCTTTTTCCATTTAAGTCCTTAGATTCAATATGCAATCCAGAAGAAGTGGTATAAGGAAGCTGTTATAAACTATAAACAGATCAAGTACAATTTTGTCTTTAGAATTTGCATTACTTTTTTACAAATAGCGATGTTCAATTGGTTACTAGGTAAAGGGTTAAAATGGTGAAAGTCATACGAAATCACAACTGATATGTTATCATTTGCCAACTTCTGAAAGTCTAATACAACGTTTGGGTTTTAGTTATAAGCATATAATTAGATATGGGCTACGGTACCCTTCATTTGGGGCATTGACGTCTTTTGGGAAAGAAATAGTGCGTTCGAAAGCATGAGGGTACTAAGAATTGCCGTTACATATTTTCAATTTTTGACGGATAAAATGTACATATGTGGATTTTATCGTGTTCCTACACATATAAGAATAATTTTGATATCGGTTTTAGAGAGTGCGCGAACTTATTTCTGGCACTGTCAACATTTGTTTCAGAGGCATAAATTTCAAACTAGGAAATAAAGAGGCTTTATTTTTAAATAAGCACGCAGTAATTTAACAAAATAATTCTCATATGCGCACAAAGGTAATATCATTTCACATCAGACGATGGGTAAACATGTTTTTGATAATAAAAACCAAAATCTAAACACATTTAATGTGTTTATGTCCAAAATTCAGATACTTTTTTGCTTTGAGTGGTGGCCGCCATATTGGAATTTTGCAAGTTGGGGGTGGGATAAGGGAAAATCAAGTTTCTAGAAAACCTCTGGACGAATTTCTGTCATATTGCACATATAGATGTCTAATATAATGTACTATCAGGCAGAAGTGTTTGTCACCCCAATTTCGAAAGTTGCCATTAGGCGTATTCTACCTTAACTAGAAAAATCACGAGGTCATTGAATGTTCTGAAAAAGGGTTATTGGTGCAAGATGCTTGCATTGCTCGCATATAGCAGCAGTGCAACATAAAAAGCCTATCTAAGGGCATTGTACGAAAATATTGACAAAATTGATTGGAAATAAATCTGTCCCAAACGGTGTAAAACCCTATTTCAAATCTTCTTGTAGCTATTGAGTTTACCAAAAAAGCTTTTTGGTGCAAGGTCCTTGAATAGTACGTATATAGGAGCAGTACAACGCAAAAATACCATTCTAAATGTAGTATCTTGAAATACAGAAATTTAAAAAAAAACTGTCTCAAACGGTGTAAAATGAACTTTGAAACGAGAAATTTCCTTATTTTAGATATGTGTGTAGCTATTGAATGTACCGAAA
Source organism: Fragum sueziense (assembly GCA_963680895.1). Taxonomy (NCBI): domain Eukaryota; kingdom Metazoa; phylum Mollusca; class Bivalvia; order Cardiida; family Cardiidae; genus Fragum; species Fragum sueziense. Next base: position 49,229,226 of record OY804595.1, read on the forward strand.
TAGTGTTTTTGGTGCACGATCCTTGCAATGTACGTATGTAGCAGCAGTACAACACAAAAAGAAAGTTCTAAGAGTAGTATCTTTAAAAATAGAATTTTTGGAAATATCTGTCCCAAACGGTGTAAACCGATTTCTTCTTATTTCAAACCTTCTTGTAGCTACTAAATGTACCAAAAGAACGTGTTTCTTGTGGCAAGATCCTTGTATTGTACGTATGTATCAGCTCTAATGCAAAAAGACCATTCTAAAGGTAGCCTCTTGAAAAATATATATTTATGAAAAAATCTGTGCCAAACGATGTAAAATGAACTTTGTAACGAGAATTGTTCTTATTGCAGATATGCTCGTAGCTATTGAATGTGCCGAAACAGTGGCTTTTTTGTGCAAGACCTTTGCAATGTACGTATGTAGTAGCAGTACAATTCAACAAGACCGTTCTAAAAGTAATATCTGGAAACTTAAAAAAAATCGACAAAATCTGTCCCAAACGGTGTAAAACAAATTTTCCTGAAATTAAATCTTCTTGTTGCCATTCAATATACCAAAAAAGTTTTTCGTGCAAGGTCCTTTTACCTTGTAACAACTTACTTTCTGTACTGTAAAAACTATATAAATTCAGCAAATGCAATAAAAATACCATGTATCCAGGAACGTTTTCCACTATCTTGGCCCATATTCCTACCTTTCAAAAATACCATGCGTTAGCGACAAAAGTCAACAATTCCACCACTTTGCAATTCTGGGCATACGAAAACTGATGATAATCTGTGAGAGCTAGCATACTGTGTGGCGAATTTGAAAAAAAGGTCTTTAATTCACAATTTGGGGCCATTTGAAGATAAAGTAGCTATTCTTACCTTCAAAATGGCATTTAAAATCAGCATTTTCCTAATACTACATATTTTGACCATGGCCAATGCGAATGTTCTAGCAAACGCGTAGACTGGCACCTTATTTGCTGGAAAATGTTTCCTAAACGGTGTAAAGAGAATTTTCCCGAATTCAAATATACCTTTAGCCTTTGAATGTTCCGGAAAAGGATTTAATGAAACAAGATCCTGGTATTTTACGCACGAAGCAGCAATACATCACATAAAGACCAATCTAAAGTTGATATCTTCAAAAAATTCTTTTGGAAAAATCTGTCCCAAATGGTGTAAAACGAATTTTCCTTGTTTCAAACCTTCTTGTAGCCATTGAATGTACCTAAAAGGGTTTTTTAGAGCAAAGTCATTGTTTTGTACGTATGTAGCAGCAGTACAACATAAATATTGTGTTAAAATATTGAAATGTTTGGAAAAATCTGTCCCAAACGGTGTAAAACTAATTTTCTTTTAAGGTAGAATAATTCTAATGGATATTTACTATTGTCGTACATTTTCGACAAATGTCGACAATTTCCGTCTCTATTTTTTGCAACAGTATTGCTAAATATAGCAACAGTATTGCTAAATATTACTTCCCTTTGTAAATGAAATTCCCCGAATACACCCCGAATATCTTTTTCTGGTATGATTCTCCGTTTAACAGCAATTTTTCAGAGACATTTTCGTGTAATTTTATGTAATTTTGATTGATATAATCAGTTTGTAAGTGATAAGAAACTTTGATTTTAATGAAACTGCCTATTTAGGAAACTAATTGTAGTATGTATAATACTCGTTTACTCCCTTGATGCTGTTTGGCTCAATATAACGAAAACCCCTACAGTAGAAGACACATACATGTATTCTAATGAAATCTATGATGTGGTTATCAAACGCCTATCGTTTGAGAACGACGCGTGGATCAGATCATCATTGTTCAGACTTTCGCACTCGATGTTCATCACTTCTTCGCCGGCGATCCTTATTTAAATGTGCAAACTCGTTGTCAGTTAATTGTAACGTGGTTTGATCCGTGATTTGATCCTTTCTTTTAGATTCTTTTTCCATTTAAGTCCTTAGATTCAATATGCAATCCAGAAGAAGTGGTATAAGGAAGCTGTTATAAACTATAAACAGATCAAGTACAATTTTGTCTTTAGAATTTGCATTACTTTTTTACAAATAGCGATGTTCAATTGGTTACTAGGTAAAGGGTTAAAATGGTGAAAGTCATACGAAATCACAACTGATATGTTATCATTTGCCAACTTCTGAAAGTCTAATACAACGTTTGGGTTTTAGTTATAAGCATATAATTAGATATGGGCTACGGTACCCTTCATTTGGGGCATTGACGTCTTTTGGGAAAGAAATAGTGCGTTCGAAAGCATGAGGGTACTAAGAATTGCCGTTACATATTTTCAATTTTTGACGGATAAAATGTACATATGTGGATTTTATCGTGTTCCTACACATATAAGAATAATTTTGATATCGGTTTTAGAGAGTGCGCGAACTTATTTCTGGCACTGTCAACATTTGTTTCAGAGGCATAAATTTCAAACTAGGAAATAAAGAGGCTTTATTTTTAAATAAGCACGCAGTAATTTAACAAAATAATTCTCATATGCGCACAAAGGTAATATCATTTCACATCAGACGATGGGTAAACATGTTTTTGATAATAAAAACCAAAATCTAAACACATTTAATGTGTTTATGTCCAAAATTCAGATACTTTTTTGCTTTGAGTGGTGGCCGCCATATTGGAATTTTGCAAGTTGGGGGTGGGATAAGGGAAAATCAAGTTTCTAGAAAACCTCTGGACGAATTTCTGTCATATTGCACATATAGATGTCTAATATAATGTACTATCAGGCAGAAGTGTTTGTCACCCCAATTTCGAAAGTTGCCATTAGGCGTATTCTACCTTAACTAGAAAAATCACGAGGTCATTGAATGTTCTGAAAAAGGGTTATTGGTGCAAGATGCTTGCATTGCTCGCATATAGCAGCAGTGCAACATAAAAAGCCTATCTAAGGGCATTGTACGAAAATATTGACAAAATTGATTGGAAATAAATCTGTCCCAAACGGTGTAAAACCCTATTTCAAATCTTCTTGTAGCTATTGAGTTTACCAAAAAAGCTTTTTGGTGCAAGGTCCTTGAATAGTACGTATATAGGAGCAGTACAACGCAAAAATACCATTCTAAATGTAGTATCTTGAAATACAGAAATTTAAAAAAAAACTGTCTCAAACGGTGTAAAATGAACTTTGAAACGAGAAATTTCCTTATTTTAGATATGTGTGTAGCTATTGAATGTACCGAAATAGTGTTTTTGGTGCACGATCCTTGCAATGTACGTATGTAGCAGCAGTACAACACAAAAAGAAAGTTCTAAGAGTAGTATCTTTAAAAATAGAATTTTTGGAAATATCTGTCCCAAACGGTGTAAACCGATTTCTTCTTATTTCAAACCTTCTTGTAGCTACTAAATGTACCAAAAGAACGTGTTTCTTGTGGCAAGATCCTTGTATTGTACGTATGTATCAGCTCTAATGCAAAAAGACCATTCTAAAGGTAGCCTCTTGAAAAATATATATTTATGAAAAAATCTGTGCCAAACGATGTAAAATGAACTTTGTAACGAGAATTGTTCTTATTGCAGATATGCTCGTAGCTATTGAATGTGCCGAAACAGTGGCTTTTTTGTGCAAGACCTTTGCAATGTACGTATGTAGTAGCAGTACAATTCAACAAGACCGTTCTAAAAGTAATATCTGGAAACTTAAAAAAAATCGACAAAATCTGTCCCAAACGGTGTAAAACAAATTTTCCTGAAATTAAATCTTCTTGTTGCCATTCAATATACCAAAAAAGTTTTTCGTGCAAGGTCCTTTTACCTTGTAACAACTTACTTTCTGTACTGTAAAAACTATATAAATTCAGCAAATGCAATAAAAATACCATGTATCCAGGAACGTTTTCCACTATCTTGGCCCATATTCCTACCTTTCAAAAATACCATGCGTTAGCGACAAAAGTCAACAATTCCACCACTTTGCAATTCTGGGCATACGAAAACTGATGATAATCAGTGAGAGCTAGCATACTGTGTGGCGAATTTGAAAAAAAGGTCTTTAATTCACAATTTGGGGCCATTTGAAGATAAAGTAGCTATTCTTACCTTCAAAATGGCATTTAAAATCAGCATTTTCCTAATACTACATATTTTGACCATGGCCAATGCGAATGTTCTAGCAAACGCGTAGACTGGCACCTTATTTGCTGGAAAATGTTTCCTAAACGGTGTAAAGAGAATTTTCCCGAATTCAAATATACCTTTAGCCTTTGAATGTTCCGGAAAAGGATTTAATGAAACAAGATCCTGGTATTTTACGCACGAAGCAGCAATACATCACATAAAGACCAATCTAAAGTTGATATCTTCAAAAAATTCTTTTGGAAAAATCTGTCCCAAATGGTGTAAAACGAATTTTCCTTGTTTCAAACCTTCTTGTAGCCATTGAATGTACCTAAAAGGGTTTTTTAGAGCAAAGTCATTGTTTTGTACGTATGTAGCAGCAGTACAACATAAATATTGTGTTAAAATATTGAAATGTTTGGAAAAATCTGTCCCAAACGGTGTAAAACTAATTTTCTTTTAAGGTAGAATAATTCTAATGGATATTTACTATTGTCGTACATTTTCGACAAATGTCGACAATTTCCGTCTCTATTTTTTGCAACAGTATTGCTAAATATAGCAACAGTATTGCTAAATATTACTTCCCTTTGTAAATGAAATTCCCCGAATACACCCCGAATATCTTTTTCTGGTATGATTCTCCGTTTAACAGCAATTTTTCAGAGACATTTTCGTGTAATTTTATGTAATTTTGATTGATATAATCAGTTTGTAAGTGATAAGAAACTTTGATTTTAATGAAACTGCCTATTTAGGAAACTAATTGTAGTATGTATAATACTCGTTTACTCCCTTGATGCTGTTTGGCTCAATATAACGAAAACCCCTACAGTAGAAGACACATACATGTATTCTAATGAAATCTATGATGTGGTTATCAAACGCCTATCGTTTGAGAACGACGCGTGGATCAGATCATCATTGTTCAGACTTTCGCACTCGATGTTCATCACTTCTTCGCCGGCGATCCTTATTTAAATGTGCAAACTCGTTGTCAGTTAATTGTAACGTGGTTTGATCCGTGATTTGATCCTTTCTTTTAGATTCTTTTTCCATTTAAGTCCTTAGATTCAATATGCAATCCAGAAGAAGTGGTATAAGGAAGCTGTTATAAACTATAAACAGATCAAGTACAATTTTGTCTTTAGAATTTGCATTACTTTTTTACAAATAGCGATGTTCAATTGGTTACTAGGTAAAGGGTTAAAATGGTGAAAGTCATACGAAATCACAACTGATATGTTATCATTTGCCAACTTCTGAAAGTCTAATACAACGTTTGGGTTTTAGTTATAAGCATATAATTAGATATGGGCTACGGTACCCTTCATTTGGGGCATTGACGTCTTTTGGGAAAGAAATAGTGCGTTCGAAAGCATGAGGGTACTAAGAATTGCCGTTACATATTTTCAATTTTTGACGGATAAAATGTACATATGTGGATTTTATCGTGTTCCTACACATATAAGAATAATTTTGATATCGGTTTTAGAGAGTGCGCGAACTTATTTCTGGCACTGTCAACATTTGTTTCAGAGGCATAAATTTCAAACTAGGAAATAAAGAGGCTTTATTTTTAAATAAGCACGCAGTAATTTAACAAAATAATTCTCATATGCGCACAAAGGTAATATCATTTCACATCAGACGATGGGTAAACATGTTTTTGATAATAAAAACCAAAATCTAAACACATTTAATGTGTTTATGTCCAAAATTCAGATACTTTTTTGCTTTGAGTGGTGGCCGCCATATTGGAATTTTGCAAGTTGGGGGTGGGATAAGGGAAAATCAAGTTTCTAGAAAACCTCTGGACGAATTTCTGTCATATTGCACATATAGATGTCTAATATAATGTACTATCAGGCAGAAGTGTTTGTCACCCCAATTTCGAAAGTTGCCATTAGGCGTATTCTACCTTAACTAGAAAAATCACGAGGTCATTGAATGTTCTGAAAAAGGGTTATTGGTGCAAGATGCTTGCATTGCTCGCATATAGCAGCAGTGCAACATAAAAAGCCTATCTAAGGGCATTGTACGAAAATATTGACAAAATTGATTGGAAATAAATCTGTCCCAAACGGTGTAAAACCCTATTTCAAATCTTCTTGTAGCTATTGAGTTTACCAAAAAAGCTTTTTGGTGCAAGGTCCTTGAATAGTACGTATATAGGAGCAGTACAACGCAAAAATACCATTCTAAATGTAGTATCTTGAAATACAGAAATTTAAAAAAAAACTGTCTCAAACGGTGTAAAATGAACTTTGAAACGAGAAATTTCCTTATTTTAGATATGTGTGTAGCTATTGAATGTACCGAAATAGTGTTTTTGGTGCACGATCCTTGCAATGTACGTATGTAGCAGCAGTACAACACAAAAAGAAAGTTCTAAGAGTAGTATCTTTAAAAATAGAATTTTTGGAAATATCTGCCCCAAACGGTGTAAACCGATTTCTTCTTATTTCAAACCTTCTTGTAGCTACTAAATGTACCAAAAGAACGTGTTTCTTGTGGCAAGATCCTTGTATTGTACGTATGTATCAGCTCTAATGCAAAAAGACCATTCTAAAGGTAGCCTCTTGAAAAATATATATTTATGAAAAAATCTGTGCCAAACGATGTAAAATGAACTTTGTAACGAGAATTGTTCTTATTGCAGATATGCTCGTAGCTATTGAATGTGCCGAAACAGTGGCTTTTTTGTGCAAGACCTTTGCAATGTACGTATGTAGTAGCAGTACAATTCAACAAGACCGTTCTAAAAGTAATATCTGGAAACTTAAAAAAAATCGACAAAATCTGTCCCAAACGGTGTAAAACAAATTTTCCTGAAATTAAATCTTCTTGTTGCCATTCAATATACCAAAAAAGTTTTTCGTGCAAGGTCCTTTTACCTTGTAACAACTTACTTTCTGTACTGTAAAAACTATATAAATTCAGCAAATGCAATAAAAATACCATGTATCCAGGAACGTTTTCCACTATCTTGGCCCATATTCCTACCTTTCAAAAATACCATGCGTTAGCGACAAAAGTCAACAATTCCACCACTTTGCAATTCTGGGCATACGAAAACTGATGATAATCTGTGAGAGCTAGCATACTGTGTGGCGAATTTGAAAAAAAGGTCTTTAATTCACAATTTGGGGCCATTTGAAGATAAAGTAGCTATTCTTACCTTCAAAATGGCATTTAAAATCAGCATTTTCCTAATATTACATATTTTGACCATGGCCAATGCGAATGTTCTAGCAAACGCGTAGACTGGCACCTTATTTGCTGGAAAATGTTTCCTAAACGGTGTAAAGAGAATTTTCCCGAATTCAAATATACCTTTAGCTTTTGAATGTTCCGGAAAAGGATTTAATGAAACAAGATCCGGGTATTTTACGCACGAAGCAGCAATACATCACATAAAGACCAATCTAAAGTTGATATCTTCAAAAAACTCTTTTGGAAAAATCTGTCCCAAATGGTGTAAAACGAATTTTCCTTGTTTCAAACCTTCTTGTAGCCATTGAATGTACCGAAAAGGGTTTTTTAGTGCAAAGTCCTTGTTTTGTACGTATGTAGCAGCAGTACAACATAAATATTGTGTTAAAATATTGAAATGTTTGGAAAAATCTGTCCCAAACGGTGTAAAACTAATTTTCTTTTAACTAGAAAAATCACGAAGTCATTGAATGTTCTGAAAAAGGGTTATTGGTGCAAGATGCTTGCATTGCTCGCATATAGCAGCAGTGCAACATAAAAAGCCTATCTAAGGGCATTGTACGAAAATATTGACAAAATTGATTGGAAATAAATCTGTCCCAAACGGTGTAAAACCCTATTTCAAATCTTCTTGTAGCTATTGAGTTTACCAAAAAAGCTTTTTGGTGCAAGGTCCTTGAATAGTACGTATATAGGAGCAGTACAACGCAAAAATACCATTCTAAATGTAGTGTCTTGAAAAACTGAAATTTAAAAAAAAAAAAACTGTCCCAAACGGTGTAAAATGAACTTTGAAACGAGAAATTTCCTTATTTTAGAAATGCGTGTAGCTATTGAATGTACGGAAATAGTGTTTTTGGTGCACGATCCTTGCAATGTACGTATGTAGCAGCAGTACAACACAAAAAGAAAGTTCTAAGAGTAGTATCTTTAAAAATAGAATTTTTGGAAATATCTGTCCCAAACGGTGTAAACCGATTTTTTCTTATTTCAAACCTTCTTGTAGCTACTGAATGTACCAAAAGAACGTGTTTCTTGTGGCAAGATCCTTGTATTGTACGTATGTATCTGCTCTAATGCAAAAAGACCATTCTAAAGGTAGCCTCTTGAAAAATATATATTTATGAAAAAATCTGTGCCAAACGATGTAAAATGAACTTTGTAACGAGAATTGTTCTTATTGCAGATATGCTCGTAGCTATTGAATGTGCCGAAACAGTGGCTTTTTTTGTGCAAGACCTTTGCAATGTACGTATGTAGTAGCAGTACAATTCAACAAGACCGTTCTAAAAGTAATATCTGGAAACTTAAAAAAATTCGACAAAATCTGTCCCAAACGGTGTAAAACAAATTTTCCTGAAATTAAATCTTCTTGTTGCCATTCAATATACCAAAAAAGTTTTTCGTGCAAGGTCCTTTTACCTTGTAACAACTTACTTTCTGTACTGTAAAAACTATATAAATTCAGCAAATGCAATAAAAATACCATGTATCCAGGAACGTTTTCCACTATCTTGGCCCATATTCCTACCTTTCAAAAATACCATGCGTTAGCGACAAAAGTCAACAATTCCACCACTTTGCAATTCTGGGCATACGAAAACTGATGATAATCTGTGAGAGCTAGCATACTGTGTGGCGAATTTGAAAAAAAGGTCTTTAATTCACAATTTGGGGCCATTTGAAGATAAAGTAGCTATTCTTACCTTCAAAATGGCATTTAAAATCAGCATTTTCCTAATATTACATATTTTGACCATGGCCAATGCGAATGTTCTAGCAAACGCGTAGACTGGCACCTTATTTGCTGGAAAATGTTTCCTAAACGGTGTAAAGAGAATTTTCCCGAATTCAAATATACCTTTAGCTTTTGAATGTTCCGGAAAAGGATTTAATGAAACAAGATCCTGGCAATACATCACATAAAGACCAATCTAAAGTTGATATCTTCAAAAAACTCTTTTGGAAAAATCTGTCCCAAATGGTGTAAAACAAATTTTCCTTGTTTCAAACCTTCTTGTAGCCATTGAATGTACCGAAAAGGGGTTTTTAATGCAAAGTCCTTGTTTTGTACGTATGTAGCAGCAGTACAACATAAATATTGTGTTAAAATATTGAAATGTTTGGAAAAATCTGTCCCAAACGGTGTAAAACTAATTTTCTTTTAACTAGAAAAATCACGAAGTCATTGAATGTTCTGAAAAAGGCTTATTGGTGCAAGATGCTTGCATTGCTCGCATATAGCAGCAGTGCAACATAAAAAGCCTATCTAAGGGCATTGTACGAAAATATTGACAAAATTGATTGGAAATAAATCTGTCCCAAACGGTGTAAAACCCTATTTCAAATCTTCTTGTAGCTATTGAGTTTACCAAAAAAGCTTTTTGGTGCAAGGTCCTTGAATAGTACGTATATAGGAGCAGTACAACGCAAAAATACCATTCTAAATGTAGTGTCTTGAAAAACAGAAATTAAAAAAAAAAAAAAATAAAAAATAAAAAAAAAAAAAAAAAACTGTCCCAAACGGCGTAAAATGAACTTTGAAACGAGAAATTTCCTTATTTTAGATATGCGTGTAGCTATTGAATGTACCGAAATAGTGTTTTTGGTACACGATCCTTGCAATGTACGTATGTAGCAGCAGTACAACACAAAAAGAAAGTTCTAAGAGTAGTATCTTTAAAAATAGAATTTTTGGAAATATCTGTCCCAAACGGTGTAAACCGATTTTTTCTTATTTCAAACCTTCTTGTAGCTACTGAATGTACCAAAAGAACGTGTTTCTTGTGGCAAGATCCTTGTATTGTACGTATGTATCAGCTCTAATGCAAAAAGACCATTCTAAAGGTAGCCTCTTGAAAAATATATATTTATGAAAAAATCTGTGCCAAACGATGTAAAATGAACTTTGTAACGAGAATTGTTCTTATTGCAGATATGCTCGTAGCTATTGAATGTGCCGAAACAGTGGCTTTTTTTGTGCAAGACATTTGCAATGTACGTATGTAGTAGCAGTACAATTCAACAAGACCGTTCTAAAAGTAATATCTGGAAACTTAAAAAAATCGACAAAATCTGTCCCAAACGGTGTAAAATAAATTTTCCTGAAATTAAATCTTCTTGTTGCCATTCAATATACCAAAAAAGTTTTTCGTGCAAGGTCCTTTTACCTTGTAACAACTTGCTTTCTGTACTGTAAAAACTATATAAATTCAGCAAATGCAATAAAAATACCATGTATCCAGGAACGTTTTCCACTATCTTGGCCCATATTCCTACCTTTCAAAAATACCATGCATTAGCGACAAAAGTCAGCAATTCCACCACTTTGCAATTCTGGGCATACGAAAACTGATGATAATCTGTGAGAGCTAGCATACTGTGTGGAGAATTTGAAAAAAAGGTCTTTAATTCACAATTTGGGGCCATTTGAAGATAAAGTAGCTATTCTTACCTTCAAAATGGCATTTAAAATCAGCATTTCCCTAATATTTCATATTTTGACCATGGCCAATGCGAATGTTCTAGCAAACGCGTAGACTGGCACCTTATTTGCTGGAAAATGTTTCCTAAACGGTGTAAAGAGAATTTTCCCGAATTCAAATATACCTTTAGCTTTTGAATGTTCCGGAAAAGGATTTAATGAAACAAGATCCTGGTATTTTACGCACGAAGCAGCAATACATCACATAAAGACCAATCTAAAGTTGATATCTTCAAAAAACTCTTTTCGAAAAATCTGTCCCAAATGGTGTAAAACAAATTTTCCTTGTTTCAAACCTTCTTGTAGCCATTGAATGTACCGAAAAGGGGTTTTTAGTGCAAAACCCTTGTTATTGTTTTGTACGTATGTAGTAGCAGTACAACATAAATATTGTGTTAAAATATTGAAATGTTTGGAAAAATCTGTCCCAAACGGTGTAAAACTAATTTTCTTTTAACTAGAAAAATCACGAAGTCATTGAATGTTCTGAAAAAGGCTTATTGGTGCAAGATGCTTGCACTGCTCGCATATAGCAGCAGTGCAACATAAAAAGCCTATCTAAGGGCATTGTACGACAATATTGACAAAATTGATTGGAAATAAATCTGTCCCAAACGGTGTAAAACCCTATTTCAAATCTTCTTGTAGCTATTGAGTTTACCAAAAAAGTTTTTTGGTGCAAGGTCCTTGAATAGTACGTATATAGGAGCAGTACAACGCAAAAATACCATTCTAAATGTAGTGTCTTGAAAAACAGAAATTAAAAAAAAAATAATAAAAAAAAAAAAAAAAAAAAAAAACTGTCCCAAACGGCGTAAAATGAACTTTGAAACGAGAAATTTCCTTATTTTAGATATGCGTGTAGCTATTGAATGTACCGAAATAGTGTTTTTGGTACACGATCCTTGCAATGTACGTATGTAGCAGCAGTTCAACACAAAAAGAAAGTTCTAAGAGTAGTATCTTTAAAAATAGAATTTTTGGAAATATCTGTCCCAAACGGTGTAAACCGATTTTTTCTTATTTCAAACCTTCTTGTAGCTACTGAATGTACCAAAAGAACGTGTTTCTTGTGGCAAGATCCTTGTATTGTACGTATGTATCAGCTCTAATGCAAAAATACCATTCTAAAGGTAGCCTCTTGAAAAATATATATTTATGAAAAAATCTGTGCCAAACGATGTAAAATGAACTTTGTAACGAGAATTGTTCTTATTGCAGATATGCTCGTAGCTATTGAATGTGCCGAAACAGTGGCTTTTTTGTGCAAGACCTTTGCAATGTACGTATGTAGTAGCAGTACAATTCAACAAGACCGTTCTAAAAGTAATATCTGGAAACTTAAAAAAATTCGACAAAATCTGTCCCAAACGGTGTAAAACAAATTTTCCTGAAATTAAATCTTCTTGTTGCCATTCAATATACCAAAAAAGTTTTTCGTGCAAGGTCCTTTTACCTTATAACAACTTGCTTTCTGTACTGTAAAAACTATATAATTTCAGCAAATGCAATAAAAATACCATGTATCCAGGAACGTTTTCCACTATCTTGGCCCATATTCCTACCTTTCAAAAATACCATGCGTTAGCTACAAAAGTCAGCAATTCCACCACTTTGCAATTCTGGGCATACGAAAACTGATGATAATCTGTGAGAGCTAGCATACTGTGTGGCGAATTTGAAAAAAAGGTCTTTAATTCACAATTTGGGGCCATTTGAAGATAAAGTAGCTATTCTTACCTTCAAAATGGCATTTAAAATCAACATTTCCCTAATATTTCATATTTTGACCATGGCCAATGCGAATGTTCTAGCAAACGCGTAGACTGGCACCTTATTTGCTGGAAAATGTTTCCTAAACGGTGTAAAGAGAATTTTCCCGAATTCAAATATACCTTTAGCTTTTGAATGTTCCGGAAAAGGATTTAATGAAACAAGATCCTGGTATTTTACGCACGAAGCAGCAATACATCGCATAAAGACCAATCTAAAGTTGATATCTTCAAAAAACTCTTTTGGAAAAATCTGTCCCAAATGGTGTAAAAAAAATTTTCCTTGTTTCAAACCTTCTTGTAGCCATTGAATGTACCGAAAAGGGTTTTTAGTGCAAAGTCCTTGTTTTGTACGTATGTAGCAGCAGTACAACATAAATATTGTGTTAAAATATTGAAATGTTTGGAAAAATTTGTCCCAAACGGTGTAAAACTAATTTTCTTTTAACTAGAAAAATCACGAAGTCATTGAATGTTCTGAAAAAGGCTTATTGGTGCAAGATGCTTGCATTGCTCGCATATAGCAGCAGTGCAACATAAAAAGCCTATCTAAGGGCATTGTACGAAAATATTGACAAAATTGATTGGAAATAAATCTGTCCCAAACGGTGTAAAACCCTATTTCAAATCTTCTTGTAGCTATTGAGTTTACCAAAAAAGCTTTTTGGTGCAAGGTCCTTGAATAGTACGTATATAGGAGCAGTAAAACGCAAAAATACCATTCTAAATGTAGTGTCTTGAAAAACAGAAATTTAAAAAAAAAAAAAAAAAAAAAAAAAAAAAAAACTGTCCCAAACGGTGTAAAATGAACTTTGAAACGAGAAATTTCCTTATTTTAGATATGCGTGTAGCTATTGAATGTACCGAAATAGTGTTTTTGGTGCACGATCCTTGCAATGTACGTATGTAGCAGCAGTACAACACAAAAAGAAAGTTCTAAGAGTAGTATCTTTAAAAATAGAATTTTTGGAAATATCTGTCCCAAACGGTGTAAACCGATTTTTTCTTATTTCAAACCTTCTTGTAGCTACTGAATGTACCAAAAGAACGTGTTTCTTGTGGCAAGATCCTTGTATTGTACGTATGTATCAGCTCTAATGCAAAAAGACCATTCTAAAGGTAGCCTCTTGAAAAATATATATTTATGAAAAAATCTGTGCCAAACGATGTAAAATGAACTTTGTAACGAGAATTGTTCTTATTGCAGATATGCTCGTAGCTATTGAATGTGCCGAAACAGTGGCTTTTTTGTGCAAGACATTTGCAATGTACGTATGTAGTAGCAGTACAATTCAACAAGACCGTTCTAAAAGTAATATCTGGAAACTTAAAAAAAATCGACAAAATCTGTCCCAAACGGTGTAAAATAAATTTTCCTGAAATTAAATCTTCTTGTTGCCATTCAATATACCAAAAAAGTTTTTCGTGCAAGGTCCTTTTACCTTATAACAACTTGCTTTCTGTACTGTAAAAACTATATAATTTCAGCAAATGCAATAAAAATACCATGTATCCAGGAACGTTTTCCACTATCTTGGCCCATATTCCTACCTTTCAAAAATACCATGCGTTAGCGACAAAAGTCAGCAATTCCACCACTTTGCAATTCTGGGCATACGAAAACTGATGATAATCTGTGAGAGCTAGCATACTGTGTGGCGAATTTGAAAAAAAAGGTCTTTAATTCACAATTTGGGGCCATTTGAAGATAAAGTAGCTATTCTTACCTTCAAAATGGCATTTAAAATCAGCATTTCCCTAATATTTCATATTTTGACCATGGCCAATGCGAATGTTCTAGCAAACGCGTAGACTGGCACCTTATTTGCTGGAAAATGTTTCCTAAACGGTGTAAAGAGAATTTTCCCGAATTCAAATATACCTTTAGCTTTTGAATGTTCCGGAAAAGGATTTAATGAAACAAGATCCTGGTATTTTACGCACGAAGCAGCAATACATCGCATAAAGACCAATCTAAAGTTGATATCTTCAAAAAACTCTTTTGGAAAAATCTGTCCCAAATGGTGTAAAACAAATTTTCCTTGTTTCAAACCTTCTTGTAGCCATTGAATGTACCGAAAAGGGTTTTTAGTGCAATGTCCTTGTTTTGTACGTATGTAGCAGCAGTACAACATAAATATTGTGTTAAAATATTGAAATGTTTGGAAAAATCTGTCCCAAACGGTGTAAAACTAATTTTCTTTTAACTAGAAAAATCACGAAGTCATTGAATGTTCTGAAAAAGGCTTATTGGTGCAAGATGCTTGCATTGCTCGCATATAGCAGCAGTGCAACATAAAAAGCCTATCTAAGGGCATTGTACGAAAATATTGACAAAATTGATTGGAAATAAATCTGTCCCAAACGGTGTAAAACCCTATTTCAAATCTTCTTGTAGCTATTGAGTTTACCAAAAAAGCTTTTTGGTGCAAGGTCCTTGAATAGTACGTATATAGGAGCAGTAAAACGCAAAAATACCATTCTAAATGTAGTGTCTTGAAAAACAGAAATTTAAAAAAAAAAAAAAAAAAAAAAAAAAAAAAACTGTCCCAAACGGTGTAAAATGAACTTTGAAACGAGAAATTTCCTTATTTTAGATATGCGTGTAGCTATTGAATGTACCGAAATAGTGTTTTTGGTGCACGATCCTTGCAATGTACGTATGTAGCAGCAGTACAACACAAAAAGAAAGTTCTAAGAGTAGTATCTTTAAAAATAGAATTTTTGGAAATATCTGTCCCAAACGGTGTAAACCGATTTTTTCTTATTTCAAACCTTCTTGTAGCTACTGAATGTACCAAAAGAACGTGTTTCTTGTGGCAAGATCCTTGTATTGTACGTATGTATCAGCTCTAATGCAAAAAGACCATTCTAAAGGTAGCCTCTTGAAAAATATATATTTATGAAAAAATCTGTGCCAAACGATGTAAAATGAACTTTGTAACGAGAATTGTTCTTATTGCAGATATGCTCGTAGCTATTGAATGTGCCGAAACAGTGGCTTTTTTGTGCAAGACATTTGCAATGTACGTATGTAGTAGCAGTACAATTCAACAAGACCGTTCTAAAAGTAATATCTGGAAACTTAAAAAAAATCGACAAAATCTGTCCCAAACGGTGTAAAATAAATTTTCCTGAAATTAAATCTTCTTGTTGCCATTCAATATACCAAAAAAGTTTTTCGTGCAAGGTCCTTTTACCTTATAACAACTTGTTTTCTGTACTGTAAAAACTATATAATTTCAGCAAATGCAATAAAAATACCATGTATCCAGGAACGTTTTCCACTATCTTGGCCCATATTCCTACCTTTCAAAAATACCATGCGTTAGCGACAAAAGTCAGCAATTCCACCACTTTGCAATTCTGGGCATACGAAAACTGATGATAATCTGTGAGAGCTAGCATACTGTGTGGCGAATTTGAAAAAAAGGTCTTTAATTCACAATTTGGGGCCATTTGAAGATAAAGTAGCTATTCTTACCTTCAAAATGGCATTTAAAATCAGCATTTCCCTAATATTTCATATTTTGACCATGGCCAATGCGAATGTTCTAGCAAACGCGTAGACTGGCACCTTATTTGCTGGAAAATGTTTCCTAAACGGTGTAAAGAGAATTTTCCCGAATTCAAATATACCTTTAGCTTTTGAATGTTCCGGAAAAGGATTTAATGAAACAAGATCCTGGTATTTTACGCACGAAGCAGCAATACATCGCATAAAGACCAATCTAAAGTTGATATCTTCAAAAAACTCTTTTGGAAAAATCTGTCCCAAATGGTGTAAAACAAATTTTCCTTGTTTCAAACCTTCTTGTAGCCATTGAATGTACCGAAAAGGGTTTTTAGTGCAATGTCCTTGTTTTGTACGTATGTAGCAGCAGTACAACATAAATATTGTGTTAAAATATTGAAATGTTTGGAAAAATCTGTCCCAAACGGTGTAAAACTAATTTTCTTTTAACTAGAAAAATCACGAAGTCATTGAATGTTCTGAAAAAGGCTTATTGGTGCAAGATGCTTGCATTGCTCGCATATAGCAGCAGTGCAACATAAAAAGCCTATCTAAGGGCATTGTACGAAAATATTGACAAAATTGATTGGAAATAAATCTGTCCCAAACGGTGTAAAACCCTATTTCAAATCTTCTTGTAGCTATTGAGTTTACCAAAAAAGCTTTTTGGTGCAAGGTCCTTGAATAGTACGTATATAGGAGCAGTAAAACGCAAAAATACCATTCTAAATGTAGTGTCTTGAAAAACAGAAATTAAAAAAAAAAAAAAAAAAAACTGTCCCAAACGGTGTAAAATGAACTTTGAAACGAGAAATTTCCTTATTTTAGATATGCGTGTAGCTATTGAATGTACCGAAATAGTGTTTTTGGTGCACGATCCTTGCAATGTACGTATGTAGCAGCAGTACAACACAAAAAGAAAGTTCTAAGAGTAGTATCTTTAAAAATAGAATTTTTGGAAATATCTGTCCCAAACGGTGTAAACCGATTTTTTCTTATTTCAAACCTTCTTGTAGCTACTGAATGTACCAAAAGAACGTGTTTCTTGTAGCAAGATCCTTGTATTGTACGTATGTATCAGCTCTAATGCAAAAAGACCATTCTAAAGGTAGCCTCTTGAAAAATATATATTTATGAAAAAATCTGTGTCAAACGATGTAAAATGAACTTTGTAACGAGAATTGTTCTTATTGCAGATATGCTCGTAGCTATTGAATGTGCCGAAACAGTGGCTTTTTTGTGCAAGACATTTGCAATGTACGTATGTAGTAGCAGTACAATTCAACAAGACCGTTCTAAAAGTAATATCTGGAAACTTAAAAAAAATCGACAAAATCTGTCCCAAACGGTGTAAAATAAATTTTCCTGAAATTAAATCTTCTTGTTGCCATTCAATATACCAAAAAAGTTTTTCGTGCAAGGTCCTTTTACCTTATAACAACTTGCTTTCTGTACTGTAAAAACTATATAATTTCAGCAAATGCAATAAAAATACCATGTATCCAGGAACGTTTTCCACTATCTTGGCCCATATTCCTACCTTTCAAAAATACCATGCATTAGCGACAAAAGTCAGCAATTCCACCACTTTGCAATTCTGGGCATACGAAAACTGATGATAATCTGTGAGAGCTAGCATACTGTGTGGCGAATTTGAAAAAAAGGTCTTTAATTCACAATTTGGGGCCATTTGAAGATAAAGTAGCTATTCTTACCTTCAAAATGGCATTTAAAATCAGCATTTCCCTAATATTTCATATTTTGACCATGGCCAATGCGAATGTTCTAGCAAACGCGTAGACTGGCACCTTATTTGCTGGAAAATGTTTCCTAAACGGTGTAAAGAGAATTTTCCCGAATTCAAATATACCTTTAGCTTTTGAATGTTCCGGAAAAGGATTTAATGAAACAAGATCCTGGTATTTTACGCACGAAGCAGCAATACATCGCATAAAGACCAATCTAAAGTTGATATCTTCAAAAAACTCTTTTGGAAAAATCTGTCCCAAATGGTGTAAAACAAATTTTCCTTGTTTCAAACCTTCTTGTAGCCATTGAATGTACCGAAAAGGGTTTT
Source organism: Fragum sueziense (assembly GCA_963680895.1). Taxonomy (NCBI): domain Eukaryota; kingdom Metazoa; phylum Mollusca; class Bivalvia; order Cardiida; family Cardiidae; genus Fragum; species Fragum sueziense. Next base: position 49,247,363 of record OY804595.1, read on the forward strand.
TAGTGCAAAGTCCTTGTTTTGTACGTATGTAGCAGCAGTACAACATAAATATTGTGTTAAAATATTGAAATGTTTGGAAAAATTTGTCCCAAACGGTGTAAAACTAATTTTCTTTTAACTAGAAAAATCACGAAGTCATTGAATGTTCTGAAAAAGGCTTATTGGTGCAAGATGCTTGCATTGCTCGCATATAGCAGCAGTGCAACATAAAAAGCCTATCTAAGGGCATTGTACGAAAATATTGACAAAATTGATTGGAAATAAATCTGTCCCAAACGGTGTAAAACCCTATTTCAAATCTTCTTGTAGCTATTGAGTTTACCAAAAAAGCTTTTTGGTGCAAGGTCCTTGAATAGTACGTATATAGGAGCAGTAAAACGCAAAAATACCATTCTAAATGTAGTGTCTTGAAAAACAGAAATTTAAAAAAAAAAAAAAAAAACTGTCCCAAACGGTGTAAAATGAACTTTGAAACGAGAAATTTCCTTATTTTAGATATGCGTGTAGCTATTGAATGTACCGAAATAGTGTTTTTGGTGCACGATCCTTGCAATGTACGTATGTAGCAGCAGTACAACACAAAAAGAAAGTTCTAAGAGTAGTATCTTTAAAAATAGAATTTTTGGAAATATCTGTCCCAAACGGTGTAAACCGATTTTTTCTTATTTCAAACCTTCTTGTAGCTACTGAATGTACCAAAAGAACGTGTTTCTTGTAGCAAGATCCTTGTATTGTACGTATGTATCAGCTCTAATGCAAAAAGACCATTCTAAAGGTAGCCTCTTGAAAAATATATATTTATGAAAAAATCTGTGCCAAACGATGTAAAATGAACTTTGTAACGAGAATTGTTCTTATTGCAGATATGCTCGTAGCTATTGAATGTGCCGAAACAGTGGCTTTTTTGTGCAAGACATTTGCAATGTACGTATGTAGTAGCAGTACAATTCAACAAGACCGTTCTAAAAGTAATATCTGGAAACTTAAAAAAATCGACAAAATCTGTCCCAAACGGTGTAAAATAAATTTTCCTGAAATTAAATCTTCTTGTTGCCATTCAATATACCAAAAAAGTTTTTCGTGCAAGGTCCTTTTACCTTATAACAACTTGCTTTCTGTACTGTAAAAACTATATAATTTCAGCAAATGCAATAACAAGAGGACCATGATGGTCCTATATCGCTCACCTGAACCAAAATGATATAAACAACACTTTTCTTCAATTCAAAAAATATTTATGACTTTAAGACTGAAAACGAACTTATGGTCAATAACATTGTGAAAATCGAACTCATCCAAGATTTCATCGTGCCCAACATTGTGTCCAAGATTTGTCTTGTTTGATAAATAATTGTAGATTCTGGAGTATAAACAAGGTCGAAAACAGCAATTTTGTCAAATTCAAGGGCACATAACTCTCGACTTTCTAGTCAGATCAGGCTGAAAATCAAACTCATCCGAGATCTTATGATATCCAACATTGTGTCCAAGATTTGTCTTAATTGATAAATAATAGTAGATTATAGAGTGTAAACAATGTCAAAAACAGCCGAAATCGGCAATTTTATCAAATTCAAGGGCACATAACTCTCCATTTTTTTATCAGATTGGACTGAAAATCAAACTTATCCAAGATCTTATGGTCTCAAACATTGTGTTCAAGTTTTGTCTTAATTGATAAATAATAGTAGATTATAGAGTGTAAACAATGTCAAAAACAGCCGAAATCGGCAATTTTATCAAATTCAAGGGCACATAACTCTCACCTTTCTGGTCAGATCAGACTGAAAATTAAACTCATATGAGATCTTATGGTCTCCAACCTTGTGTCCAAACTTTGTCTTGATTGGTCAAAAATTGTAGATTCTAGAGTGTAAATAAGGTCAAAAATAGTCAAAAACGGCAATTTTGTCAAATTCAAGGGCTCATAACCCTCATCTTTCTGATCAGATAACAGTGAAAATCAAACTCAACCCAGATCTTATGATCCCCAATATTTTGTCCAAGTTTTGGAATGATTGATCAATAATTGTAGATTCTAGAGTGTAAACATCGTCGAAAACAGCCAAAAATGACAATTTTGTCAAATTCAAGGGCAAGTAACTCTCGACTTTCTGATCAGATCAAACTGAAAATCATACTCATCCGAGATCTCATGGTTCCAAATATTGTGTCAAAGTTTTGTCTTGATTGATGAATAATTGTAGATTCTAGAGTGTAAACAAGGTCAAAAACAGCCGAAAATGGCAATTTTGTCAAATTCAAGGGCACATAACTCTTGTCTTTCTGGTCAGATCAGACTGAAAATCGAACTCATCCGAGATCTTATGGTCTGCATTGTTATGTCCAAGATTTGTCTTGATTGATCAATAATTGTAGATGCTAGAGTGTAAACAATGTCAAAACTAAGTATTTTTCGCATTCAAGGGCAAATAACTCCTGACTTTCTAGTTCGATCTGACCCATAATCGAACTCATCCGAGATCTTATGGCCATACATGTTTGACCAAGTTTGGTCAAGATTGGCTTATATTTGTAGATGCTAGAGTGTAAACACGAAATTGTGGACGGACGGACGGACGGACGGACAGACAGACAGACAGACAGACAGACGGACGACGGACAAAAAGTGACCACAATAGCTCACCTTGAGCACTTCGTGCTCAGGTGAGCTAAAAATACCATGTATCCAGGAACGTTTTCCACTATCTTGGCCCATATTCCTACCTTTCAAAAATACCATGCGTTAGCGACAAAAGTCAGCAATTCCACCACTTTGCAATTCTGGGCATACGAAAACTGATGATAATCTGTGAGAGCTAGCATACTGTGTGGCGAATTTGAAAAAAAGGTCTTTAATTCACAATTTGGGGCCATTTGAAGATAAAGTAGCTATTCTTACCTTCAAAATGGCATTTAAAATCAGCATTTCCCTAATATTTCATATTTTGACCATTGCCAATGCGAATGTTCTAGCAAACGCGTAGACTGGCACCTTATTTGCTGGAAAATGTTTCCTAAACGGTGTAAAGAGAATTTTCCCGAATTCAAATATACCTTTAGCTTTTGAATGTTCCGGAAAAGGATTTAATGAAACAAGATCCTGGTATTTTACGCACGAAGCAGCAATACATCACATAAAGACCAATCTAAAGTTGATATCTTCAAAAAACTCTTTTGGAAAAATCTGTCCAAAATGGTGTAAAACAAATTTTCCTTGTTTCAAACCTTCTTGTAGCCATTGAATGTACCGAAAAGGGGTTTTTAGTGCAAAGTCCTTGTTTTGTACGTATGTAGCAGCAGTACAACATAAATATTGTGTTAAAATATTGAAATGTTTGGAAAAATCTGTCCCAAACGGTGTAAAACTAATTTTCTTTTAACTAGAAAAATCACGAAGTCATTGAATGTTCTGAAAAAGGCTTATTGGTGCAAGATGCTTGCATTGCTCGCATATAGCAGCAGTGCAACATAAAAAGCCTATCTAAGGGCATTGTACGAAAATATTGACAAAATTGATTGGAAATAAATCTGTCCCAAACGGTGTAAAACCCTATTTCAAATCTTCTTGTAGCTATTGAGTTTACCAAAAAAGTTTTTTGGTGCAAGGTCCTTGAATAGTACGTATATAGGAGCAGTACAACGCAAAAATACCATTCTAAATGTACTGTCCTGAAAAACAGAAATTAAAAAAAAAAAAAAAAAAAAAAAATAAAAAATAAAAAAAAAAAAAAAAAAAAAAAAACTGTCCCAAACGGCGTAAAATGAACTTTGAAACGAGAAATTTCCTTATTTTAGATATGCGTGTAGCTATTGAATGTACCGAAATAGTGTTTTTGGTACACGATCCTTGCAATGTACGTATGTAGCAGCAGTACAACACAAAAAGAAAGTTCTAAGAGTAGTATCTTTAAAAATAGAATTTTTGGAAATATCTGTCCCAAACGGTGTAAACCGATTTTTTCTTATTTCAAACCTTCTTGTAGCTACTGAATGTACCAAAAGAACGTGTTTCTTGTGGCAAGATCCTTGTATTGTACGTATGTATCAGCTCTAATGCAAAAATACCATTCTAAAGGTAGCCTCTTGAAAAATATATATTTATGAAAAAATCTGTGCCAAACGATGTAAAATGAACTTTGTAACGAGAATTGTTCTTATTGCAGATATGCTCGTAGCTATTGAATGTGCCGAAACAGTGGCTTTTTTGTGCAAGACATTTGCAATGTACGTATGTAGTAGCAGTACAATTCAACAAGACCGTTCTAAAAGTAATATCTGGAAACTTAAAAAAAATCGACAAAATCTGTCCCAAACGGTGTAAAATAAATTTTCCTGAAATTAAATCTTCTTGTTGCCATTCAATATACCAAAAAAGTTTTTCGTGCAAGGTCCTTTTACCTTATAACAACTTGCTTTCTGTACTGTAAAAACTATATAATTTCAGCAAATGCAATAAAAATACCATGTATCCAGGAACGTTTTCCACTATCTTGGCCCATATTCCTACCTTTCAAAAATACCATGCGTTAGCGACAAAAGTCAGCAATTCCACCACTTTGCAATTCTGGGCATACGAAAACTGATGATAATCTGTGAGAGCTAGCATACTGTGTGGCGAATTTGAAAAAAAGGGTCTTTAATGCACAATTTGGGGCCATTTGAAGATAAAGTAGCTATTCTTACCTTCAAAATGGCATTTAAAATCAGCATTTCCCTAATATTTCATATTTTGACCATTGCCAATGCGAATGTTCTAGCAAACGCGTAGACTGGCACCTTATTTGCTGGAAAATGTTTCCTAAACGGTGTAAAGAGAATTTTCCCGAATTCAAATATACCTTTAGCTTTTGAATGTTCCGGAAAAGGATTTAATGAAACAAGATCCTGGTATTTTACGCACGAAGCAGCAATACATCACATAAAGACCAATCTAAAGTTGATATCTTCAAAAAACTCTTTTGGAAAAATCTGTCCCAAATGGTGTAAAACAAATTTTCCTTGTTTCAAACCTTCTTGTAGCCATTGAATGTACCGAAAAGGGGTTTTTAGTGCAAAGTCCTTGTTTTGTACGTATGTAGCAGCAGTACAACATAAATATTGTGTTAAAATATTGAAATGTTTGGAAAAATCTGTCCCAAACGGTGTAAAACTAATTTTCTTTTAACTAGAAAAATCACGAAGTCATTGAATGTTCTGAAAAAGGCTTATTGGTGCAAGATGCTTGCATTGCTCGCATATAGCAGCAGTGCAACATAAAAAGCCTATCTAAGGGCATTGTACGAAAATATTGACAAAATTGATTGGAAATAAATCTGTCCCAAACGGTGTAAAACCCTATTTCAAATCTTCTTGTAGCTATTGAGTTTACCAAAAAAGTTTTTTGGTGCAAGGTCCTTGAATAGTACGTATATAGGAGCAGTACAACGCAAAAATACCATTCTAAATGTACTGTCCTGAAAAACAGAAATTAAAAAAAAAAAAAAAAAAAAAAATAAAAAATAAAAAAAAAAAAAAAAAAAAAAAAACTGTCCCAAACGGCGTAAAATGAACTTTGAAACGAGAAATTTCCTTATTTTAGATATGCGTGTAGCTATTGAATGTACCGAAATAGTGTTTTTGGTACACGATCCTTGCAATGTACGTATGTAGCAGCAGTACAACACAAAAAGAAAGTTCTAAGAGTAGTATCTTTAAAAATAGAATTTTTGGAAATATCTGTCCCAAACGGTGTAAACCGATTTTTTCTTATTTCAAACCTTCTTGTAGCTACTGAATGTACCAAAAGAACGTGTTTCTTGTGGCAAGATCCTTGTATTGTACGTATGTATCAGCTCTAATGCAAAAATACCATTCTAAAGGTAGCCTCTTGAAAAATATATATTTATGAAAAAATCTGTGCCAAACGATGTAAAATGAACTTTGTAACGAGAATTGTTCTTATTGCAGATATGCTCGTAGCTATTGAATGTGCCGAAACAGTGGCTTTTTTGTGCAAGACATTTGCAATGTACGTATGTAGTAGCAGTACAATTCAACAAGACCGTTCTAAAAGTAATATCTGGAAACTTAAAAAAAATCGACAAAATCTGTCCCAAACGGTGTAAAATAAATTTTCCTGAAATTAAATCTTCTTGTTGCCATTCAATATACCAAAAAAGTTTTTCGTGCAAGGTCCTTTTACCTTATAACAACTTGCTTTCTGTACTGTAAAAACTATATAATTTCAGCAAATGCAATAAAAATACCATGTATCCAGGAACGTTTTCCACTATCTTGGCCCATATTCCTACCTTTCAAAAATACCATGCGTTAGCGACAAAAGTCAGCAATTCCACCACTTTGCAATTCTGGGCATACGAAAACTGATGATAATCTGTGAGAGCTAGCATACTGTGTGGCGAATTTGAAAAAAAGGGTCTTTAATGCACAATTTGGGGCCATTTGAAGATAAAGTAGCTATTCTTACCTTCAAAATGGCATTTAAAATCAGCATTTCCCTAATATTTCATATTTTGACCATGGCCAATGCGAATGTTCTAGCAAACGCGTAGACTGGCACCTTATTTGCTGGAAAATGTTTCCTAAACGGTGTAAAGAGAATTTTCCCGAATTCAAATATACCTTTAGCTTTTGAATGTTCCGGAAAAGGATTTAATGAAACAAGATCCTGGTATTTTACGCACGAAGCAGCAATACATCGCATAAAGACCAATCTAAAGTTGATATCTTCAAAAAACTCTTTTGGAAAAATCTGTCCCAAATGGTGTAAAACAAATTTTCCTTGTTTCAAACCTTCTTGTAGCCATTGAATGTACCGAAAAGGGTTTTTAGTGCAAAGTCCTTGTTTTGTACGTATGTAGCAGCAGTACAACATAAATATTGTGTTAAAATATTGAAATGTTTGGAAAAATCTGTCCCAAACGGTGTAAAACTAATTTTCTTTTAACTAGAAAAATCACGAAGTCATTGAATGTTCTGAAAAAGGCTTATTGGTGCAAGATGCTTGCATTGCTCGCATATAGCAGCAATGCAACATAAAAAGCCTATCTAAGGGCATTGTACGAAAATATTGACAAAATTGATTGGAAATAAATCTGTCCCAAACGGTGTAAAACCCTATTTCAAATCTTCTTGTAGCTATTGAGTTTACCAAAAAAGCTTTTTGGTGCAAGGTCCTTGAATAGTACGTATATAGGAGCAGTAAAACGCAAAAATACCATTCTAAATGTAGTGTCTTGAAAAACAGAAATTTAAAAAAAAAAAAAAAAAAAAAAAACTGTCCCAAACGGTGTAAAATGAACTTTGAAACGAGAAATGTCCTTATTTTAGATATGCGTGTAGCTATTGAATGTACCGAAATAGTGTTTTTGGTGCACGATCCTTGCAATGTACGTATGTAGCAGCAGTACAACACAAAAAGAAAGTTCTAAGAGTAGTATCTTTAAAATAGAATTTTTGGAAATATCTGTCCCAAACGGTGTAAACCGATTTTTTCTTATTTCAAACCTTCTTGTAGCTACTGAATGTACCAAAAGAACGTGTTTCTTGTGGCAAGATCCTTGTATTGTACGTATGTATCAGCTCTAATGCAAAAGACCATTCTAAAGGTAGCCTCTTGAAAAATATATATTTATGAAAAAATCTGTGTCAAACGATGTAAAATGAACTTTGTAACGAGAATTGTTCTTATTGCAGATATGCTCGTAGCTATTGAATGTGCCGAAACAGTGGCTTTTTTGTGCAAGACATTTGCAATGTACGTATGTAGTAGCAGTACAATTCAACAAGACCGTTCTAAAAGTAATATCTGGAAACTTAAAAAAAATCGACAAAATCTGTCCCAAACGGTGTAAAATAAATTTTCCTGAAATTAAATCTTCTTGTTGCCATTCAATATACCAAAAAAGTTTTTCGTGCAAGGTCCTTTTACCTTATAACAACTTGCTTTCTGTACTGTAAAAACTATATAATTTCAGCAAATGCAATAAAAATACCATGTATCCAGGAACGTTTTCCACTATCTTGGCCCATATTCCTACCTTTCAAAAATACCATGCGTTAGCGACAAAAGTCAGCAATTCCACCACTTTGCAATTCTGGGCATACGAAAACTGATGATAATCTGTGAGAGCTAGCATACTGTGTGGCGAATTTGAAAAAAAGGTCTTTAATTCACAATTTGGGGCCATTTGAAGATAAAGTAGCTATTCTTACCTTCAAAATGGCATTTAAAATCAGCATTTCCCTAATATTTCATATTTTGACCATTGCCAATGCGAATGTTCTAGCAAACGCGTAGACTGGCACCTTATTTGCTGGAAAATGTTTCCTAAACGGTGTAAAGAGAATTTTCCCGAATTCAAATATACCTTTAGCTTTTGAATGTTCCGGAAAAGGATTTAATGAAACAAGATCCTGGTATTTTACGCACGAAGCAGCAATACATCACATAAAGACCAATCTAAAGTTGATATCTTCAAAAAACTCTTTTGGAAAAATCTGTCCCAAATGGTGTAAAACAAATTTTCCTTGTTTCAAACCTTCTTGTAGCCATTGAATGTACCGAAAAGGGGTTTTTAGTGCAAAGTCCTTGTTTTGTACGTATGTAGCAGCAGTACAACATAAATATTGTGTTAAAATATTGAAATGTTTGGAAAAATCTGTCCCAAACGGTGTAAAACTAATTTTCTTTTAACTAGAAAAATCACGAAGTCATTGAATGTTCTGAAAAAGGCTTATTGGTGCGAGATGCTTGCATTGCTCGCATATAGCAGCAGTGCAACATAAAAAGCCTATCTAAGGGCATTGTACGAAAATATTGACAAAATTGATTGGAAATAAATCTGTCCCAAACGGTGTAAAACCCTATTTCAAATCTTCTTGTAGCTATTGAGTTTACCAAAAAAGTTTTTTGGTGCAATGTCCTTGAATAGTACGTATATAGGAGCAGTACAACGCAAAAATACCATTCTAAATGTACTGTCCTGAAAAACAGAAATTAAAAAAAAAAAAAAAAAAAAAAAATAAAAAAAAAAAAATAAAAATAAAAAAACTGTCCCAAACGGCGTAAAATGAACTTTGAAACGAGAAATTTCCTTATTTTAGATATGCGTGTAGCTATTGAATGTACCGAAATAGTGTTTTTGGTACACGATCCTTGCAATGTACGTATGTAGCAGCAGTACAACACAAAAAGAAAGTTCTAAGAGTAGTATCTTTAAAAATAGAATTTTTGGAAATATCTGTCCCAAACGGTGTAAACCGATTTTTTCTTATTTCAAACCTTCTTGTAGCTACTGAATGTACCAAAAGAACGTGTTTCTTGTGGCAAGATCCTTGTATTGTACGTATGTATCAGCTCTAATGCAAAAATACCATTCTAAAGGTAGCCTCTTGAAAAATATATATTTATGAAAAAATCTGTGCCAAACGATGTAAAATGAACTTTGTAACGAGAATTGTTCTTATTGCAGATATGCTCGTAGCTATTGAATGTGCCGAAACAGTGGCTTTTTTGTGCAAGACCTTTGCAATGTACGTATGTAGTAGCAGTACAATTCAACAAGACCGTTCTAAAAGTAATATCTGGAAACTTAAAAAAAAATCGACAAAATCTGTCCCAAACGGTGTAAAATAAATTTTCCTGAAATTAAATCTTCTTGTTGCCATTCAATATACCAAAAAAGTTTTTCGTGCAAGGTCCTTTTACCTTATAACAACTTGCTTTCCGTACTGTAAAAACTATATAATTTCAGCAAATGCAATAAAAATACCATGTATCCAGGAACGTTTTCCACTATCTTGGCCCATATTCCTACCTTTCAAAAATACCATGCGTTAGCGACAAACGTCAGCAATTCCACCACTTTGCAATTCTGGGCATGCGAAAACTGATGATAATCTGTGAGAGCTAGCATACTGTGTGGCGAATTTGAAAAAAAGGTCTTTAATTCACAATTTGGGGCCATTTGAAGATAAAGTAGCTATTCTTACCTTCAAAATGGCATTTAAAATCAGCATTTCCCTAATATTTCATATTTTGACCATGGCCAATGCGAATGTTCTAGCAAACGCGTAGACTGGCACCTTATTTGCTGGAAAATGTTTCCTAAACGGTGTAAAGAGAATTTTCCCGAATTCAAATATACCTTTAGCTTTTGAATGTTCCGGAAAAGGATTTAATGAAACAAGATCCTGGTATTTTACGCACGAAGCAGCAATACATCACATAAAGACCAATCTAAAGTTGATATCTTCAAGAAACTCTTTTGGAAAAATCTATCCCAAATGGTGTAAAACAAATTTTCCTTGTTTCAAACCTTCTTGTAGCCATTGAATGTACCGAAAAGGGGTTTTTAGTGCAAAGTCCTTGTTTTGTACGTATGTAGCAGCAGTACAACATAAATATTGTGTTAAAATATTGAAATGTTTGGAAAAATCTGTCCCAAACGGTGTAAAACTAATTTTCTTTTAACTAGAAAAATCACGAAGTCATTGAATGTTCTGAAAAAGGCTTATTGGTGCAAGATGCTTGCATTGCTCGCATATAGCAGCAGTGCAACATAAAAAGCCTATCTAAGGGCATTGTACGAAAATATTGACAAAATTGATTGGAAATAAATCTGTCCCAAACGGTGTAAAACCCTATTTCAAATCTTCTTGTAGCTATTGAGTTTACCAAAAAAGTTTTTTGGTGCAAGGTCCTTGAATAGTACGTATATAGGAGCAGTACAACGCAAAAATACCATTCTAAATGTAGTGTCTTGAAAAACAGAAATTAAAAAAAAAAAAAAAAAAAAAAAAAAAAAAAAAAAAAAAAAAAAAAAAAAAAAAAAAAAACTGTCCCAAACGGCGTAAAATGAACTTTGAAACGAGAAATTTCCTTATTTTAGATATGCGTGTAGCTATTGAATGTACCGAAATAGTGTTTTTGGTACACGATCCTTGCAATATACGTATGTAGCAGCAGTACAACACAAAAAAGAAAGTTCTAAGAGTAGTATCTTTAAAAATAGAATTTTTGGAAATATCTGTCCCAAACGGTGTAAACCGATTTTTTCTTATTTCAAACCTTCTTGTAGCTACTGAATGTACCAAAAGAACGTGTTTCTTGTGGCAAGATCCTTGTATTGTACGTATGTATCAGCTCTAATGCAAAAATACCATTCTAAAGGTAGCCTCTTGAAAAATATATATTTATGAAAAAATCTGTGCCAAACGATGTAAAATGAACTTTGTAACGAGAATTGTTCTTATTGCAGATATGCTCGTAGCTATTGAATGTGCCGAAACAGTGGCTTTTTTGTGCAAGACCTTTGCAATGTACGTATGTAGTAGCAGTACAATTCAACAAGACCGTTCTAAAAGTAATATCTGGAAACTTAAAAAAAATCGACAAAATCTGTCCCAAACGGTGTAAAACAAATTTTCCTGAAATTAAATCTTCTTGTTGCCATTCAATATACCAAAAAAGTTTTTCGTGCAAGGTCCTTTTACCTTATAACAACTTGCTTTCTGTACTGTAAAAACTATATAATTTCAGCAAATGCAATAAAAATACCATGTATCCAGGAACGTTTTCCACTATCTTGGCCCATATTCCTACCTTTCAAAAATACCATGCGTTAGCGACAAAAGTCAGCAATTCCACCACTTTGCAATTCTGGGCATACGAAAACTGATGATAATCTGTGAGAGCTAGCATACTGTGTGGCGAATTTGAAAAAAAGGTCTTTAATTCACAATTTGGGGCCATTTGAAGATAAAGTAGCTATTCTTACCTTCAAAATGGCATTTAAAATCAGCATTTCCCTAATATTTCATATTTTGACCATTGCCAATGCGAATGTTCTAGCAAACGCGTAGACTGGCACCTTATTTGCTGGAAAATGTTTCCTAAACGGTGTAAAGAGAATTTTCCCGAATTCAAATATACCTTTAGCTTTTGAATGTTCCGGAAAAGGATTTAATGAAACAAGATCCTGGTATTTTACGCACGAAGCAGCAATACATCGCATAAAGACCAATCTAAAGTTGATATCTTCAAAAAACTCTTTTGGAAAAATCTGTCCCAAATGGTGTAAAACAAATTTTCCTTGTTTCAAACCTTCTTGTAGCCATTGAATGTACCGAAAAGGGTTTTTAGTGCAAAGTCCTTGTTTTGTACGTATGTAGCAGCAGTACAACATAAATATTGTGTTAAAATATTGAAATGTTTGGAAAAATCTGTCCCAAACGGTGTAAAACTAATTTTCTTTTAACTAGAAAAATCACGAAGTCATTGAATGTTCTGAAAAAGGCTTATTGGTGCAAGATGCTTGCATTGCTCGCATATAGCAGCAATGCAACATAAAAAGCCTATCTAAGGGCATTGTACGAAAATATTGACAAAATTGATTGGAAATAAATCTGTCCCAAACGGTGTAAAACCCTATTTCAAATCTTCTTGTAGCTATTGAGTTTACCAAAAAAGCTTTTTGGTGCAAGGTCCTTGAATAGTACGTATATAGGAGCAGTAAAACGCAAAAATACCATTCTAAATGTAGTGTCTTGAAAAACAGAAATTTAAAAAAAAAAAAAAAAAAAAAAAAACTGTCCCAAACGGTGTAAAATGAACTTTGAAACGAGAAATGTCCTTATTTTAGATATGCGTGTAGCTATTGAATGTACCGAAATAGTGTTTTTGGTGCACGATCCTTGCAATGTACGTATGTAGCAGCAGTACAACACAAAAAGAAAGTTCTAAGAGTAGTATCTTTAAAATAGAATTTTTGGAAATATCTGTCCCAAACGGTGTAAACCGATTTTTTCTTATTTCAAACCTTCTTGTAGCTACTGAATGTACCAAAAGAACGTGTTTCTTGTGGCAAGATCCTTGTATTGTACGTATGTATCAGCTCTAATGCAAAAAGACCATTCTAAAGGTAGCCTCTTGAAAAATATATATTTATGAAAAAATCTGTGCCAAACGATGTAAAATGAACTTTGTAACGAGAATTGTTCTTATTGCAGATATGCTCGTAGCTATTGAATGTGCCGAAACAGTGGCTTTTTTGTGCAAGACATTTGCAATGTACGTATGTAGTAGCAGTACAATTCAACAAGACCGTTCTAAAAGTAATATCTGGAAACTTAAAAAAAATCGACAAAATCTGTCCCAAACGGTGTAAAATAAATTTTCCTGAAATTAAATCTTCTTGTTGCCATTCAATATACCAAAAAAGTTTTTCGTGCAAGGTCCTTTTACCTTATAACAACTTGCTTTCTGTACTGTAAAAACTATATAATTTCAGCAAATGCAATAAAAATACCATGTATCCAGGAACGTTTTCCACTATCTTGGCCCATATTCCTACCTTTCAAAAATACCATGCGTTAGCGACAAAAGTCAGCAATTCCACCACTTTGCAATTCTGGGCATACGAAAACTGATGATAATCTGTGAGAGCTAGCATACTGTGTGGCGAATTTGAAAAAAAGGTCTTTAATTCACAATTTGGGGCCATTTGAAGATAAAGTAGCTATTCTTACCTTCAAAATGGCATTTAAAATCAGCATTTCCCTAATATTTCATATTTTGACCATTGCCAATGCGAATGTTCTAGCAAACGCGTAGACTGGCACCTTATTTGCTGGAAAATGTTTCCTAAACGGTGTAAAGAGAATTTTCCCGAATTCAAATATACCTTTAGCTTTTGAATGTTCCGGAAAAGGATTTAATGAAACAAGATCCTGGTATTTTACGCACGAAGCAGCAATACATCACATAAAGACCAATCTAAAGTTGATATCTTCAAAAAACTCTTTTGGAAAAATCTGTCCCAAATGGTGTAAAACAAATTTTCCTTGTTTCAAACCTTCTTGTAGCCATTGAATGTACCGAAAAGGGGTTTTTAGTGCAAAGTCCTTGTTTTGTACGTATGTAGCAGCAGTACAACATAAATATTGTGTTAAAATATTGAAATGTTTGGAAAAATCTGTCCCAAACGGTGTAAAACTAATTTTCTTTTAACTAGAAAAATCACGAAGTCATTGAATGTTCTGAAAAAGGCTTATTGGTGCAAGATGCTTGCATTGCTCGCATATAGCAGCAGTGCAACATAAAAAGCCTATCTAAGGGCATTGTACGAAAATATTGACAAAATTGATTGGAAATAAATCTGTCCCAAACGGTGTAAAACCCTATTTCAAATCTTCTTGTAGCTATTGAGTTTACCAAAAAAGTTTTTTGGTGCAAGGTCCTTGAATAGTACGTATATAGGAGCAGTACAACGCAAAAATACCATTCTAAATGTAGTGTCTTGAAAAACAGAAATTAAAAAAAAAAAAAATAAAAATAAAAAAAAAAAAAAAACTGTCCCAAACGGCGTAAAATGAACTTTGAAACGAGAAATTTCCTTATTTTAGATATGCGTGTAGCTATTGAATGTACCGAAATAGTGTTTTTGGTACACGATCCTTGCAATGTACGCATGTAGCAGCAGTACAACACAAAAAGAAAGTTCTAAGAGTAGTATCTTTAAAAATAGAATTTTTGGAAATATCTGTCCCAAACGGTGTAAACCGATTTTTTCTTATTTCAAACCTTCTTGTAGCTACTGAATGTACCAAAAGAACGTGTTTCTTGTGGCAAGATCCTTGTATTGTACGTATGTATCAGCTCTAATGCAAAAATACCATTCTAAAGGTAGCCTCTTGAAAAATATATATTTATGAAAAAATCTGTGCCAAACGATGTAAAATGAACTTTGTAACGAGAATTGTTCTTATTGCAGATATGCTCGTAGCTATTGAATGTGCCGAAACAGTGGCTTTTTTGTGCAAGACCTTTGCAATGTACGTATGTAGTAGCAGTACAATTCAACAAGACCGTTCTAAAAGTAATATCTGGAAACTTAAAAAAAATCGACAAAATCTGTCCCAAACGGTGTAAAATAAATTTTCCTGAAATTAAATCTTCTTGTTGCCATTCAATATACCAAAAAAGTTTTTCGTGCAAGGTCCTTTTACCTTGTAACAACTTGCTTTCTGTACTGTAAAAACTATATAATTTCAGCAAATGCAATAAAAATACCATGTATCCAGGAACGTTTTCCACTATCTTGGCCCATATTCCTACCTTTCAAAAATACCATGCGTTAGCGACAAAAGTCAGCAATTCCACCACTTTGCAATTCTGGGCATACGAAAACTGATGATAATCTGTGAGAGCTAGCATACTGTGTGGCGAATTTGAAAAAAAGGTCTTTAATTCACAATTTGGGGCCATTTGAAGATAAAGTAGCTATTCTTACCTTCAAAATGGCATTTAAAATCAGCATTTCCCTAATATTTCATATTTTGACCATGGCCAATGCGAATGTTCTAGCAAACGCGTAGACTGGCACCTTATTTGCTGGAAAATGTTTCCTAAACGGTGTAAAGAGAATTTTCCCGAATTCAAATATACCTTTAGCTTTTGAATGTTCCGGAAAAGGATTTAATGAAACAAGATCCTGGTATTTTACGCACGAAGCAGCAATACATCACATAAAGACCAATCTAAAGTTGATATCTTCAAAAAACTCTTTTGGAAAAATCTGTCCCAAATGGTGTAAAACAAATTTTCCTTGTTTCAAACCTTCTTGTAGCCATTGAATGTACCGAAAAGGGGTTTTTAGTGCAAAGTCCTTGTTTTGTACGTATGTAGCAGCAGTACAACATAAATATTGTGTTAAAATATTGAAATGTTTGGAAAAATCTGTCCCAAACGGTGTAAAACTAATTTTCTTTTAACTAGAAAAATCACGAAGTCATTGAATGTTCTGAAAAAGGCTTATTGGTGCAAGATGCTTGCATTGCTCGCATATAGCAGCAGTGCAACATAAAAAGCCTATCTAAGGGCATTGTACGAAAATATTGACAAAATTGATTGGAAATAAATCTGTCCCAAACGGTGTAAAACCCTATTTCAAATCTTCTTGTAGCTATTGAGTTTACCAAAAAAGTTTTTTGGTGCAAGGTCCTTGAATAGTACGTATATAGGAGCAGTACAACGCAAAAATACCATTCAAAATGTACTGTCCTGAAAAACAGAAATTAAAAAAAAAAAAAAAAAAAAAAAAAAAACTGTCCCAAACGGCGTAAAATGAACTTTGAAACGAGAAATTTCCTTATTTTAGATATGCGTGTAGCTATTGAATGTACCGAAATAGTGTTTTTGGTGCACGATCCTTGCAATATACGTATGTAGCAGCAGTACAACACAAAAAGAAAGTTCTAAGAGTAGTATCTTTAAAAATAGAATTTTTGGAAATATCTGTCCCAAACGGTGTAAACCGATTTTTTCTTATTTCAAACCTTCTTGTAGCTACTGAATGTACCAAAAGAACGTGTTTCTTGTGGCAAGATCCTTGTATTGTACGTATGTATCAGCTCTAATGCAAAAATACCATTCTAAAGGTAGCCTCTTGAAAAATATATATTTATGAAAAAATCTGTGCCAAACGATGTAAAATGAACTTTGTAACGAGAATTGTTCTTATTGCAGATATGCTCGTAGCTATTGAATGTGCCGAAACAGTGGCTTTTTTGTGCAAGACCTTTGCAATGTACGTATGTAGTAGCAGTACAATTCAACAAGACCGTTCTAAAAGTAATATCTGGAAACTTAAAAAAAATCGACAAAATCTGTCCCAAACGGTGTAAAACAAATTTTCCTGAAATTAAATCTTCTTGTTGCCATTCAATATACCAAAAAAGTTTTTCGTGCAAGGTCCTTTTACCTTATAACAACTTGCTTTCTGTACTGTAAAAACTATATAATTTCAGCAAATGCAATAAAAATACCATGTATCCAGGAACGTTTTCCACTATCTTGGCCCATATTCCTACCTTTCAAAAATACCATGCGTTAGCGACAAAAGTCAGCAATTCCACCACTTTGCAATTCTGGGCATACGAAAACTGATGATAATCTGTGAGAGCTAGCATACTGTGTGGCGAATTTGAAAAAAAGGTCTTTAATTCACAATTTGGGGCCATTTGAAGATAAAGTAGCTATTCTTACCTTCAAAATGGCATTTAAAATCAGCATTTCCCTAATATTTCATATTTTGACCATGGCCAATGCGAATGTTCTAGCAAACGCGTAGACTGGCACCTTATTTGCTGGAAAATGTTTCCTAAACGGTGTAAAGAGAATTTTCCCGAATTCAAATATACCTTTAGCTTTTGAATGTTCCGGAAAAGGATTTAATGAAACAAGATCCTGGTATTTTACGCACGAAGCAGCAATACATCACATAAAGACCAATCTAAAGTTGATATCTTCAAAAAACTCTTTTGGAAAAATCTGTCCCAAATGGTGTAAAACAAATTTTCCTTGTTTCAAACCTTCTTGTAGCCATTGAATGTACCGAAAAGGGGTTTTTAGTGCAAAGTCCTTGTTTTGTACGTATGTAGCAGCAGTACAACATAAATATTGTGTTAAAATATTGAAATGTTTGGAAAAATCTGTCCCAAACGGTGTAAAACTAATTTTCTTTTAACTAGAAAAATCACGAAGTCATTGAATGTTCTGAAAAAGGCTTATTGGTGCAAGATGCTTGCATTGCTCGCATATAGCAGCAGTGCAACATAAAAAGCCTATCTAAGGGCATTGTACGAAAATATTGACAAAATTGATTGGAAATAAATCTGTCCCAAACGGTGTAAAACCCTATTTCAAATCTTCTTGTAGCTATTGAGTTTACCAAAAAAAGTTTTTTGGTGCAAGGTCCTTGAATAGTACGTATATAGGAGCAGTACAACGCAAAAATACCATTCTAAATGTAGTGTCTTGAAAAACAGAAATTAAAAAAAAAAATAAAAAAAAAAACTGTCCCAAACGGCGTAAAATGAACTTTGAAACGAGAAATTTCCTTATTTTAGATATGCGTGTAGCTATTGAATGTACCGAAATAGTGTTTTTGGTACACGATCCTTGCAATATACGTATGTAGCAGCAGTACAACACAAAAAGAAAGTTCTAAGAGTAGTATCTTTAAAAATAGAATTTTTGGAAATATCTGTCCCAAACGGTGTAAACCGATTTTTTCTTATTTCAAACCTTCTTGTAGCTACTGAATGTACCAAAAGAACGTGTTTCTTGTGGCAAGATCCTTGTATTGTACGTATGTATCAGCTCTAATGCAAAAATACCATTCTAAAGGTAGCCTCTTGAAAAATATATATTTATGAAAAAATCTGTGCCAAACGATGTAAAATGAACTTTGTAACGAGAATTGTTCTTATTGCAGATATGCTCGTAGCTATTGAATGTGCCGAAACAGTGGCTTTTTTGTGCAAGACCTTTGCAATGTACGTATGTAGTAGCAGTACAATTCAACAAGACCGTTCTAAAAGTAATATCTGGAAACTTAAAAAAAATCGACAAAATCTGTCCCAAACGGTGTAAAACAAATTTTCCTGAAATTAAATCTTCTTGTTGCCATTCAATATACCAAAAAAGTTTTTCGTGCAAGGTCCTTTTACCTTATAACAACTTGCTTTCTGTACTGTAAAAACTATATAATTTCAGCAAATGCAATAAAAATACCATGTATCCAGGAACGTTTTCCACTATCTTGGCCCATATTCCTACCTTTCAAAAATACCATGCGTTAGCGACAAAAGTCAGCAATTCCACCACTTTGCAATTCTGGGCATACGAAAACTGATGATAATCTGTGAGAGCTAGCATACTGTGTGGCGAATTTGAAAAAAAAGGTCTTTAATTCACAATTTGGGGCCATTTGAAGATAAAGTAGCTATTCTTACCTTCAAAATGGCATTTAAAATCAGCATTTCCCTAATATTTCATATTTTGACCATGGCCAATGCGAATGTTCTAGCAAACGCGTAGACTGGCACCTTATTTGCTGGAAAATGTTTCCTAAACGGTGTAAAGAGAATTTTCCCGAATTCAAATATACCTTTAGCTTTTGAATGTTCCGGAAAAGGATTTAATGAAACAAGATCCTGGTATTTTACGCACGAAGCAGCAATACATCGCATAAAGACCAATCTAAAGTTGATATCTTCAAAAAACTCTTTTTGAAAAATCTGTCCCAAATGGTGTAAAACAAATTTTCCTTGTTTCAAACCTTCTTGTAGCCATTGAATGTACCGAAAAGGGTTTTTAGTGCAAAGTCCTTGTTTTGTACGTATGTAGCAGCAGTACAACATAAATATTGTGTTAAAATATTGAAATGTTTGGAAAAATCTGTCCCAAACGGTGTAAAACTAATTTTCTTTTAACTAGAAAAATCACGAAGTCATTGAACGTTCTGAAAAAGGCTTATTGGTGCAAGATGCTTGCATTGCTCGCATATAGCAGCAGTGCAACATAAAAAGCCTATCTAAGGGCATTGTACGAAAATATTGACAAAATTGATTGGAAATATATCTGTCCCAAACGGTGTAAAACCCTATTTCAAATCTTCTTGTAGCTATTGAGTTTACCAAAAAAGCTTTTTGGTGCAAGGTCCTTGAATAGTACGTATATAGGAGCAGTAAAACGCAAAAATACCATTCTAAATGTAGTGTCTTGAAAAACAGAAATTTAAAAAAAAAAAAAAAAAAAAAAAAAAAAAAAAAACCTGTCCCAAACGGTGTAAAATGAACTTTGAAACGAGAAATTTCCTTATTTTAGATATGCGTGTAGCTATTGAATGTACCGAAATAGTGTTTTTGGTGCACGATCCTTGCAATGTACGTATGTAGCAGCAGTACAACACAAAAAGAAAGTTCTAAGAGTAGTATCTTTAAAAATAGAATTTTTGGAAATATCTGTCCCAAACGGTGTAAACCGATTTTTTCTTATTTCAAACCTTCTTGTAGCTACTGAATGTGCCAAAAGAACGTGTTTCTTGTAGCAAGATCCTTGTATTGTACGTATGTATCAGCTCTAATGCAAAAAGACCATTCTAAAGGTAGCCTCTTGAAAAATATATATTTATGAAAAAATCTGTGCCAAACGATGTAAAATGAACTTTGTAACGAGAATTGTTCTTATTGCAGATATGCTCGTAGCTATTGAATGTGCCGAAACAGTGGCTTTTTTGTGCAAGTCATTTGCAATGTACGTATGTAGTAGCAGTACAATTCAACAAGACCGTTCTAAAAGTAATATCTGGAAACTTAAAAAAATCGGCAAAATCTGTCCCAAACGGTGTAAAATAAATTTTCCTGAAATTAAATCTTCTTGTTGCCATTCAATATACCAAAAAAGTTTTTCGTGCAAGGTCCTTTTACCTTGTAACAACTTGCTTTCTGTACTGTAAAAACTATATAAATTCAGCAAATGCAATAAAAATACCATGTATCCAGGACTGTTTTCCACTATCTTGGCCCATATTCCTACCTTTCAAAAATACCATGCGTTAGCGACAAAAGTCAGCAATTCCACCACTTTGCAATTCTGGGCATACGAAAACTGATGATAATCTGTGAGAGCTAGCATACTGTGTGGCGAATTTGAAAAAAAGGTCTTTAATTCACAATTTGGGGCCATTTGAAGATAAAGTAGCTATTCTTACCTTCAAAATGGCATTTAAAATCAGCATTTCCCTAATATTTCATATTTTGACCATGGCCAATGCGAATGTTCTAGCAAACGCGTAGACTGGCACCTTATTTGCTGGAAAATGTTTCCTAAACGGTGTAAAGAGAATTTTCCCGAATTCAAATATACCTTTAGCTTTTGAATGTTCCGGAAAAGGATTTAATGAAACAAGATCCTGGTATTTTACGCACGAAGCAGCAATACATCACATAAAGACCAATCTAAAGTTGATATCTTCAAAAAACTCTTTTTGGAAAAATCTGTCCCAAATGGTGTAAAACGAATTTTCCTTGTTTCAAACCTTCTTGTAGCCATTGAATGTACCGAAAAATTGTTTTTAGTGCAAAGTCCTTGTTTTGTACGTATGTAGCAGCAGTACAACACGAATATTGTGTTGAAATATTGAAATGTTTGGAAAAATCTGTCCCAAACGGTGTAAAACTAATTTTCTTTTAACTAGAAAAATCACGAAGTCATTGAATGTTCTGAAAAAGGGTTATTTGGTGCAAGATGCTTGCATTGCTCGCATATAGCAGCAGTGCAACATAAAAATACCATTCTAAATGTACATAGTGTCTTGAAAAATAGAAATTTTTGAGAAAAAAAGTCTCAAACCGTGTAAAATGAACTTTGAAACGAACAATTTCCTTATTTTAGATATGCTTGTAGCTATTGAATGTACCGAAATGTTCAGTGCTTTTGGTGCAATATCCTTGTAATCATTACGTATGTAGTAGCAGTACAATTCAATAAGACCGTTCTAACAGTAATATCTAGAAACTTAGAAATTTTCGAAAAAATCTGTCCCAAACGGCGTAAAACAAATTTTCATGAAGTTAAATCTTCTTGTAGCCATTGAATGTACCAAGAAAGTTTTTCGTGCAAGGTCCTTTTATTGTACGAAGCATTAGTACAACACAAAAATACCATTCTAAGGATAGTACCGTGAAAATAAGAAATTTTCTGGAAAATGTTTCCTAAACGGTGTACAGAGAATTTTCCCTGATTCAAATATACCAATACATCACAAAAAGACCAGTTTGAAGTTAATATCTTGAAAACATATCTTTTGGAAAAAATCTGTCCCAAACGGTGTAAAACGAATTTTCCTTATTTCAAACTTTCTTGAAGCCATTGAATGTGCCGAAAAGGGTTTTCGGTGCAAAGTCCTTGTATTGCACCTATGTAGCAGCAGTAGAACACAAATATTGTGCTGAAATATTGAAATGTTTGGAAAAATCTGTCCCAAACGGTGTAAAACTGATTTTCCTTATTTCAAACTTTCTTGTATCCATTCAATGTGCCGAAAAAGGGTTCTTTGGTGTAAGATGCTTGCATTGCTCGCATATAGCAGCAGTGCAACATAAAAAGGCCTATCTAACGGCATTGTACGAAAATATCGACAAAAATGATTTGAAAAAAATCTGTCCCAAACGGTGTAAACCCTAGTTCAAATCTTCTTGTAGCTATTGAGTTTACCAAAAAAGTTTTTTGGTGCAAGGTCCTTGAATAGTACGTATATAGCAGCAGTACAACGCAAAAATACCATTTTAAATGTAGTGTCTTGAAAAACAGAAATTTTTGAAAAAAAAACTGTCCCAAACGGTGTAAAATGAACTTTGAAACGAGAAATTTCCTTATTTTAGATATGCGTGTAGCTATTGAATGTACCGAAATAGTGTTTTTGGTGCAAGATCCTTGTAATGTACGTATGTAGTAGCTGTACAACACAAAAAGACAGTTCTAAGAGTAGTATCTTGAAAAATAGAATTTTTGAAAATATCTGTCCTAAACGGTGTAAACCGATCTTTTTTTTATTTCAAACCTTCTTGTAGCTACTGATTGTACCGAAAGAACATGTTTTTGTGGCAATATCCTTGTATTGTACGTATATATCAGCTGTAACGTAAAAATACCTTTGTAAAAGTAACGTCTTGAAAATATAAGTTTATGAAAAAATATGTGCCAAAGAAGCTTTGTAACGAGAATTTTTCTTATGTTAGATATGCTCGTAGCTATTAAATGTGCCGAAACAGTGGCTTTTTTGTGCAAGATCCTTGCAATGTACGTATGTAGTAGCAGTACAATTCAACAAGGCCGTTCTAAAAGTAATATCTGGAAACTTAGAAATTTTCGAAAAAATCTGTCCCAAACGGTGTTAAACAATTTTTCCTAAATTAAATCTGTTTGTAGCCATTAAATGTATCCAAAAAGGTTTTCGTGCAAGATCCTTGTATTGTACGAAGCATCAGTACTACACAAAAATAACATTCTAAGGATAGTACCTTGAAAATTTTACGCACGTAACAGCAACACATAACAAATAGACCAGCTAATAAAAGACAAGTTAATATTTTGAAAAAAAATCTTTTGGAAAAATCTGTCCGAAACGGTGTAAAACGAAGTTTACTTATTTTTCTGTACACTGAATGTGCTGAAAAAGGGTTTTTGGTACAAAGTCCTTGTATTCTACGTATGTAGCAGCAGTACAACACAAATATTGTGTTGAAATATTGGAATGTTTGGAAAAATCTGTCCCAAACGGAGTAAAACTAAATTCCCTTATCTTGAAAAATCATGAAGTCATTGAATGTTCTGAAAAAGGGTTCTTTGGTGCAAGATGCTTGCATTACACGCAAATAGCAGCAGTGCAACATAAAAAGGCCTATCTCAGGGCATTGTACGAAAATATTGACAAAAATGATTTGAAAAAAAATCTGTCCCAAACGGTGTAAAACCCTATTTCAAATCTTCTTGTAGCTATTGAGTTTACCAAAAAAAAAAAAAAAAAAAAAAAAAAAGTTTTTTTGGTGCAAGGTCCTTGAATTGTTCGTATATAGCAGCAATACAACAAAAAATACCATTCTAAGTTTTGTTTCTTGAAAAATAGGATTTTTTGAAAAAAATATGTCCATTTCCTTACTTTAAATATGCATGAAGCCATCGAATGTACCGAAATAGTGGTTTTTGGTGCAATATCCCTGTAATGTACGTATGTAGTAGCAGTACAACACAAAAAGACAGTTCTAAGAGTAGTATCTTGAAAAATAGAATTTTTGGGAAAATCTGTCCCAAACGGTGTAAACCGATTTTTTCTTATTTCAAACCTTCTTGTAGCTACTGATTGTACCGAAAGAACATGTTTTTGTGGCAATATCCTTGTATTGTACGTATGTATCAGCTGTAACGTAAAATACCTTTCTAAAGGCAGCGTCTTGAAAAATATAGTTTATGAAAAAATATGTGCCAAAGAAGCTTTATAACCAGAATGTTCTTATGTTAGATATGCTCGTAGCTATTAAATGTGCCGAAACAGTGGCTTTTTTGTGCAAGATGAAAATGTTCGAATAAGCGTGATGCCGTAATGCCGTAATACAGGTATTCGGTATTATATCGGAGTATATTTCTGTATTATTTTTTTCATCTCCATTCCATCTACAACAAATATATTTTTCAATTGTTTATAGGCCTACTTTGGAGGAATCTAAGCTTGCGTAGTTTGGTAAAAGTTGAACTCTTTCACAAATAATGAACATGAAAAAAAACCCCAGCATTTTCTTCTTTTGCCTCAATTTTTTTCTATGCTATTTTGTGCGCAAAACATTTCTTCACCAATTTTTTTTGTCGTCAACCATGGCCATCAAATTGAAATATCGTCACTTTTCAACAAAAATCTTGTATTTGCAGCTTAAAACAAGCTGCAGATACGAGGTTTTCGTTGAAAAGCGTCGATAAGCCATCTATCTTTCTTCTTGTGAAATGATCGAACAAGCGCGATGCCGTAATGCCGTAATAAAGGTATGCGGTAATAATGTGCCGAAACAGTGGCTTTTTTTGTGCAAGATCCTTGCAATGTACGTATGTAGTAGCAGTACAATTCAACAAGACTGTTCTAAAAGTAATATCTGGAAACTTAGAAATTTTTGAACAATCTGTCCCAAACGGTGTAAAACAAATTTTCCTAACATTAAATCTGTTTGTAGCCATTGACTGCACCAAAAAGTTTTTCGTGCAAGGTCCTTCTATTGTACGAAGCATCAGTAAAACATAAAAAATACCATTCTAAGGAAAGTACCTTGATTTTTTTTGCCGGAAAATGTTTCCTAAACGGTGTAAAGAGAATTTTCCTAATTCAAATATACCTTTAGCTATTGAATGTTCCGGAAAAGGATTTAATGATACAAGATCCTTGTATTTTACACACGTAGCAGCAATACATCACAAAAAGACCAGTCTCGAGTTAATATCCTGAAAAAAAAAATCTTTTGGAAAAATCTGTCCCAAATGGTGTAAAACGAATTTTCCTTATTTCAAACCTTCTTGTAGCCATTGAATGTGCCGAAAATGGGTTTTTTGGTGCAAAGTCCTTGTATTGTACGTATGTAGCAGCAGTACAACACAAATATTGTGTTGAAATATTGAAATGTTTGGAAAAATGTGTCCTAAACGGTGTAAAACTACTTTTTCTTATTTAAAAAAATCATGAAGTTTTTGAATGTTCCGAAAAAAGGATTCTTTGGTGCAAGATGCTTGCATTGCACGCATATAGCAGCAGTGCAACATAAAAAAGGCCTATCTAAGGGCATTGTACGAAAATATTGACAAAAATGGTTTTAAAAAAAATCTGTCCCAAACGGTGTAAAACCCTATTTCAAATCTTCTTGTAGCTATTGAGTTTACCGAAATAGTTTTTTGGTGCAAGGTCCTGGAATAGTACGTATAAAGCCACAGAACATCACAAAATCACCATTCTAAAAGTAGTGACTTGAAAAATAGGAATTTTTGGAAAAAAATCTGTCCCAAACGGTGTAACCTGTCTGGCCCAAATGGTTTTAAAATGAATTTTCTTAATTTTAAGTACCCCCGAAGCCATTGAATGTACCGAAAAAATAAAACTCTGCGAGATCCTTGTATTGAACATATTTGTCTGCAGTAACACAAAAAGACCATTCTAAAGGCAGTGCCTTGAAAAATATATTTTTTGTAGAAAATGTTTCCCAAACTGTGTAAAGATCAGTTTCTTCTTTTCAGATAGATTTGTAGCTATTGAATGTACCCAAAACGTTTTTTTTCATGATCCTTGTATTGTGCGTATGTAGCAACAGAACAACTCAAAAATACCATTCTAAAGGTAGTGACTTGAAAAATAGAAAACTTTGAAAAAAATATGTCCCAAACTGTGTAAAATGAACTTGTCTGTCCCAAATGTTGTAAAACGAATTTTCTTAATTTTAAGTACCCTTGAAGCCACTGAATGTACCGAAAAAAATGTGCGAGATCCTTGTATTGTACATAATTGTCAGCAGTAACACAAAAAGACCATTCTAAAAATAACACCTTGAAAATTAGATTTTAGTTAGATGTTTCCCAAAAGCCGTAAAGAAAACTTTCCTTAATTCAAATATACGTTTAGCTATAGAATATTCCGGAAGTAGATTTATTGGTGCAAGGTCCTTGTATTGTACGCATGTAGCAGCAATAAAACACAAAAATAGCATTCTAAAGGTAGTACCTTAAAAATATAATTTGTTTTGAAAATTCTGTCCCAAACGGTGTAAAATCAATTTTCCTCATTTCATTCAATCTACAACAAATATATCTTTTCAATGATATTTTGTGTGTAAAACATATCCCCACCTATAAAATTTTTGTCCTATACAGCCATCGAATTTGAAAAGGCAATTTATTTTGTTGCTTGGAAAATGATGGAATAAACGCGATGCCGTAATACCGCAATACATGTAGGCTATGCGGGAAGTATCACTATATATATTTCTGTACATTTTTCTCATTTTGCTTAGTATGGAAAACAGGAAAACATGAGACAAAAGGAGGAAATGCTAATTTTTTTCCTTTTGCCCCAAGATTTTCTACGCTATATTGTGCGTAAAACATACATGTTTCTTCATCAATATGATTTTTGTCGTCAGCAATTTAGCCATAAACCCTTTCACTAAGGGAAAAAATTCAGTGTGGTCCAATTTTGATAGTGCTGCAGACGACAAAATATGTGTGACTAAAGGCTAAATTTGTGAATAATAAAGGAGAGAAAACAATGAGACAAAAGGAGAAAGTGCTGATTGTCAGCACTTTCTTCTTTTGTCTCAAAATTTTCCCCAAGCCTCTATTAGGGACGTCAAAACCAGGTCTTGTTTGGAAAAGAGTTAAATCAGAAAATGTCATTTATTTTGCTGCTTGGAAAATGATCGAATAAGCGTGATGCCGTAATACCTTAATACTGGTATGCGGTATTATATCGGAGTATATTTCTGTATTATTTTTTCATCTCCATTCCATCTATAACAAATATATTTTTCAATTGTTTATAGGCCTACTTTGGAAGAATCTAAGCTTGCGTAGTTTGGTAAAAGTTGAACTCTTTCACAAATAATGAACATGAAAAAAACAGCATTTTCTTCTTTGCCTCAATTTTTTCCATGCTTAATATATTGTGCGCAAAACATTTCTTCATCAAAGTCATTTTTATCGTCAGCAATGACCATCAAATTGAAATATCGTCACTTTTCAACAAAAACCTTGTATCTGCAGCTTAAAAGAAGCTGCAGGTACGAGGTTTTCGTTGAAAAGCGTCGACAAGCCATTTATCTTTCTTCTTGTGAAATGATCGAATAAGCGCGATGCCGTAATACCGTAATACAGGTATGAGGGATAAATATACGATCGGTGTATATTTCTGTATATTTTTATTATCTTCATTCCATATACAACAAATAATTTTTTCAATTTTTTATACTTAGGTTATACTTTGGACGATTCTAAAGCTTGCGTGACATGGTAAAAGTTGAACTCTTTCATGAAAAATGCTCAAGAAAAAAAATTAGACAAAAGAAGAAAATGCTGATAATCAGCATTTTATCCTTTTGGCTCAATTGTTTTCAATGCTTTATTGTGCACAAACAAGATCCTCATCGATGTCATTTTTGCCGTCAACAATTTAGCCATCGAATTGGAAAAAGCAATTTATTTTGCTACTTGGAAAATGATTGAATAAGAGCGATGCCGTAATGCCGTACTACAGGTATGCGGTATATATCGGTGTATATTTCTGTATATTTTTATTATCTTCATTCCATCTCCATCTGATGTATGTTTCGCGTAGGAGAGGAATAAATTGTTTCTGTGGACAAGATTTATTTGAATGGAATAGGAAATCTTTAATTAAAGTCACGGGGTGTTTGATCAAACCATAATGTAAGCTGACGCGTAGGGAAAATATACGTAAAATGAAAAATATAAAACTCAAAGTGTCAAAGTAATGTAGATCTACGTGCTATTGTTAAAAAATAAAACATAAATTTTATTAAGATCTGGAACGTTAATCAATCTTAAACTTTTGATGAGATTTTGTGCTTGTTTTTCACTTAACTTTAGGCACATTATTTTCCTGGTTGATAAGTTTTGAAGACATTGAAAGACAAACATCACAAGTAAGAATTTATAAAGAGTGAAGAATCGAACAGTATCCGAAATGAAAATGACGACGATATTCGGAGATGACAATTTTTAAGAGGTCGTGACGAAAAAGGTGGTCCATGACACTTTTCTTTCGGAATATTTAAGTTGGAAAAAAAACAACTACAAGATGTCACAAAAGAGATTTAATGGTGCTAAAATTGTACTTTATGGAAGTTCTGGTGTTGGTAAAACAGGTACTAATGATTTATTTTTATTATTTTGTTTAGTTTTAGTTTTGTTTTGTTGTTGTTGTTGTTTATGCAGTTATTCGACATTAAGAGATCAAGCCATTACCAAACGGCATATTATCAAACTGGTCCAATTTCAAAGATTATGCAGCCGAAGTGAATGAACTTTTACATGTTTTGTCTTTCGTGGTAGAAACAATTGTGGGAAATAAAGAAATTGCTTGTCACAAGCAATTTCTTTATTTTCCGCGATGTTTTCCAAAGACATTGTAGGAATAGGATAAAATGTGGATTCAACTTCTAAATTACGTTTTTGATATTAATTTTGGTGCCTCATTATCACGGGTGGTAAACAGAGAAACTAGCTCCAAAAAGAGTCAACGGTATTTCGTTTCCTCGTGACATCCGGCCTCTACCGAGGTAGTTGCATAGAGCGAAAATCTGTAAACAAAGGTAGGTCACGAACACATTTTTTGTACAATTATTTCTTTTACAGCGAGTTTTTGAAAAATCCGGCGATGCTGTAATATGAAGAAATGGTCGAAGTTTGTTGTGCACGAGAATATACGGTGTTAGTGAGCAGAGTTTGAATACAATCATTTCAAAAAACATTTCAAAATCGAAAGTAAAGAAGTTTTTACTTTCGATCTTGAAATGTTTTTCAACGATTGTATTAAAACCCTGCTACTAATACCGTATACTGTCGTGCACAACAAACTTCAACCATTTCTTCATATTACAGCTTCGCCGGATTTCTCAAAAACTCGCTTTAAAAGAAATAATTTTAGAAAATGTGTTCGTGACCTACAAATTTTCGCTCTATGCAACTACCTCTTTTTGGAGCTAGTTTCTCTGTTTACCACCCGTGATTATGAAGAAGGCGTAAATGATTATTATTTTGATTAGTTTGTTGCTCATTTACGTTCATTATAAAACATGATTATATGAGACGTTTACATATTTTTCCTTTCCTAAACATAACACAATTTGAAAGCAGACTTTGCAAACGACAAAATGGGTGTTAATAAAGATAAGATTCGTGCAAAATATGGTTCACAAAATATTGAGGCAAAAGGAGAAGTTAATGATCATTACAAAGTTCTTCTTTTTTCTCAGCAGTTTGCCAAACACCTTCCTTTGACTGGGGAAGTCAAACCAGCTCTTATTTGGGAAAGGGTTAACATGTACTAGTACAATCTAACCAAGATGCCATTAAGTTCCCACGGATAGCAAAAGAAAAAAGTTGCAACAGAAGAATGAAGATCTAGATCAGACGACAAAAAGTATAGGCTGATCTTAATCCATATTGGTCCAAAATGTCATAAGAGATCAATTCTCATTTATGTCGTTTGGGAAAGGACTAACATCTCTGTATATTTTATTTGTATTTTTCAGCGTTTGCAGTTCGCTACATCACAAAGCGTTATATAGGAGACTACGACAGAGACAAAGGTGAGAGATACTTTACTTCTTTTGTGTACACGAAATCTGGTAATCGCGTTGCTGTATTTCACAAATTCAATTGAGCCAGGATATGGAAAAATGTCCCTTAAGGTATTTGAGAACAACATGGACCCAGATCAGCCTGTGCATACGCACAGTCTGACCAGGATCCACGTTGTTCTCTAATATCGACCCAAGTTAAGAAGTTAAGATGACAAAGACGCATAATGCCCACCAAACTAACTTAAAATGTTTACGGACCCTGAAAAAATCAGCGCTTTCTAGCCATAGGTAATGCATCAAATTACACACATTTGTAAATACGCTTAATTACATAAGTTGATTCACCATGCCGGATTTCAAGATTATGCTTCAAGAAGAAAATAATTTACAAATACTTTTTACTATATAGCCTATTCATATGCAAGGGAGGTAATTTCGAACCTTTTCGTCAAATATTTCCATAAGCATGCATTTATTCAAAATTCTAAACCGTTCAAAATGCTTATGTTTGTATTTGGAATGGAAATGTAAGACAGTTTTGGAATTATTGGCAATTTTCAAATTTCGCTCCTGTCTCCTTGGTGCTTTTGAGGGTTTGGATACCTTAAAGTGACATTTCAGAATTTTTTGTCATACATTTTACTTTTATTTTTATCTGAAAGAGCATATTTCCTTATGAAAATTATGAAAATTTCAAGCCAAAATATTGCGCCGTTTACGAGAAATTTATATTTTTTCGTGTTAAAATTGAACAAATTGTTGTGGACAACAGTTCGGATTTATATGCAATTTATCGATTATGTCTCAACTTTAAATGCGTGTTTCTCGCTTATTGGCAACAACTTCAAAGAACTAATAGTATTTATACTCATTGGAATAACCAATCTTGGCATCAAGACATAGTATACTTTAAAAAATTGAAATTGGAATGAAATGTCCCTTAACTATTGCCATTATCAGTCTTTGACTAACATGATAAGATACCAGATAGGTGTCTTCAGTTTTTACTACAAGCCTCTTCACGAAGCATATGGATATTAATTAAAAAGTGAAGTCAACTATAAAATTTAAATAGAATTTAGTGTAACCTGTATAAAGTTCGTACAGTCGACACTCGTTGTGTCGAAGTCAGAGGGGCCGCCAAAATACCTCGACATATCCGGAGTTCGACTCATCCGCTTTTGATTATTTTTAAATGAAAATGTTATCTAACCATTTTCGATATGTCCATGATTGAAATATAGTAGGAAAAGTAAAGAAATTGCTCGACACGAGCAATTTCTATCCTTTTCCTACTAAATTTCAATGGCTGTATTTGTTTCAGAATTATTTTGATTAAACACTTTGATATCCATATGTTTAGGACGGGACATGACTTTAACTTCGACTTAAGCGGAATTTCGACTTATCCGATGTCGAGATAACGAGTGTCGACTGTATATGATTTTTAGCAGTAACGACAGTCTGTGAAGCAAGAAAATATAAGGCCGGTGTCCTCCCCAGCCCAATAAGCTGTATCGGCCCCACTACAGCTTCATGTAAATCAGTGTAATGCCACTACAGCTTCATGTAAATCAGTGTAATGCCACTACAGCTTCATGTAAATCAGTGTAATGCCACTACAGCTTCATGTAAATCAGTGTAATGCCACTACAGCTTCATGTAAATCAGTGTAATGCCACTACAGCTTCACGTAAATCAGTGTAATGCCACTACAGCTTCACGTAAATCAGTGTAATGCCACTACAGCTTCAAAAGTACCCCTACAGCTTAATTCCTTCAAAAAAGTCACAAGATAGGGGTATTTCTAAGCCTTTCGTGTCAAAAAGTGATAATTAATGTATTCTTATAATATAAAACGTGATAATTCTGTATAAAAACATAATGGGAAAAGAAGAAATTGCTCAAATTAAGCAATTTCTTCTTTTCCCAATATGGTTTTATTCACTATTATTTGTGTGAACTCAGTACATTTCAAGGTTTACTAATACTTATAATTTGCCACTACAGCTTAAAATTATTCTGGGGAGAACCCTGTAAGGAGAAGTGTTTCTTCTTTAATACATGTAAGCATGCAGGTAGAAGGAATCATTCGTTATCAATTAACGAGAGATTGATGTTTTGAGTTTGAGATGGATTATCACGTTAATGCCTTGTTAACTCTTCACTTACATTTTAATGTAGGTACAGCGGAAAATATTTCATATTTTATCAAACGATCCCACGTGTAGGTTGTGCAGGTATGATCCTCAATCCCGATCCCCCTCAAATATATGGTTAATGTCATAATAACAGGAGAGATCGATGTTTTGAGTTGAGGATGGATTACATACGTTAATGCCTTGTTCACTATTCACTAATACATTATATTAATGTACAACAGAACATATTTATCATTTTATCGAACAATCACACGTATATGTTATAAGAACCCCAATTTATGACTCCCTCAAGTATATGGTTAACATAATAACGATACAAAAACATTGCTTCTCCTTAAACATGCAGACAGAGAGAAATATTCTTTATCAATTAACCAGAGATTGATGTTTTGAGTTGAAGATGGATTATATAGTTACGTTAATGCTTTGTGAAGTATTCGCTTACATCTTAATGCACAGCGGATAATATCTGACCTTTTTACCAAAGGATCGATCTTCCTATACATGATACCGGATAAACTAAAACAAAAGCAATCTAAACTTTTCTAAAATACTGTCTTGGAGTTACGTTGAAATTCGTTCTCATAAAAGTAGCTGGTTGTTGAGTGATTGTGTAAGGGAAAAATCATAATGTTACATCGAAATAGTTACAAGACAGCTAGTTCATGAGTGCATGCTCTCTCCAAGTGCACAATACTAGCACTGTCGGTAAACTCAGTCGTAATTTATAACAGATCTAAGCGAAGACGAACTCTTCTCCCAAATCACTAAAAATCTAAGTTTTCCCGCTAATATTTTGAAAACCGTTCGATATTTTTTCTAACCTTCTTTTCCACAATGTCGTATGAGTATATTTCGGGTATAATCTGCTTTTTTAAAGTACAATTGTACCACACATACAAGACATACAATACCTTACCCAGAGTAACAGATTCTATGAGCACATGTTCTTGCCACGGAAACAAGTCTGACACAGTAGGGTGGTGCATCTGCAAGTTGTTAAGGTAATTAATCGCTAGATCTAAAACAAAGGTAATCAACGATATCAAGTTCTCATTTTTTTAAAAACATTTCCCCCACAAATATCTGGTTTTGACTGCGTACGGCAAATGATATCCTTGTTTCAGGCCCTGTATGTATAATGTGTCTATGTCTCTCGAAGAATTCAGGGAGACAAACAATCAGAAATAAAGTATACATATTCACTTTCTTTGGAACAACACAGAAAAACAATTTTCTATGTACCTTATTTTATATTTCTTAATACAAATGATGTTATTCTTACATGTAACAGACTGACATCAGTCTTGCATGCAAACGAGGAAGATAGTGGTAGCATTAGAAATGGTATGGGTGACTGTTGTTTGCAGTTGGACAAGATGTTGTCTGTCGCTTTCTGTAAACTATCTGTAAACTACGACTTTTAAAGTGCACCTAAATGGCAACGAATTTTGTGCTATAAATGAACTAGATTTAGCGTTATGTTTTTATAAACCATCGGTGATGTTATAATATCTCGTAACTACGGCTTGAATCAAGCCGTAGTTACGAGATTTTATAACAACACCCACGAAATACTAGTTGTTTGTCCGAAGTGACGTCACTGATGAGCGGATAACATCGTTCCCTATTGCAAATCTGCATATTTCATCTCGCCGACTTTGCAGTAATCCAAACATTCGCTATCAATTAGACATTGATTGATGTTTTGACTTAAAAGTGGATTTTATCTTGTTCATTTTTGTTTACAACTTTTCTTTTATCAGACCAACATGCATTCCATGTTAACATCCAGGTACTGAGAGGTAACATTTACTAAAGAAATATATTAACTGCTTCCTCGATACAAAAATGAACCACAATACTACAAAATGGGATTCGAATATTGAGAAGGTATTTCACGGCAAATGACATGTCAGGGCACCTGTAGGTAATAGCTATAGGATACTCTGCCAGGCCGTTTTTCTAGATCTATACATTTAGTGGGGGATTATAGAATGTCGACGATAACTATATTTATAAAGAGTTTGACATGCTATTTCCGACTGGAACTTAGATATTTTATCAGATATTTCAAAGTCCTGGCATTCATTGTATTTATGAAATCAGAGGTGTGCATGTATACATGTAGATAAGTAATTAAATTCTGTGCCAATTAGAAATTCAAATGTTAAACATAATTAAACTCTATGAATCTGTGTAGCACATCTTATCTTTGGGTTAAACAACTTATAAATTATTTTTAGATATTCAAATGATTGATTTTTTTCTGACCGAAGATGGCGGTACAAAACATTGATCAAATAATTATGCGTGTTCAAATTCAAATTTTCGCCAAAGCTAATTTATCAAATTGTGTAAGGATTAATGTATAGGTTGTTTTAAACTTTTTATCATTATTTTGAAGAGAACAAGATGGTCCTCTTGGCGCGTGCAAATAAAAAACTCGGATAAACATTAAATCAATTATAATTTGGCAGAATCTTTCAGCACATCAAAAGCCATTGAAAAATATTACGGAATGTTCGATTCCTTTTGTCTAGGATTGAGTTGATTGCTCAGATAGCGTATCTTAGACTCAATGGATCAAAATATAGGATCGCAACATGGGGTATTGTTTGTTTATTCTAGAAATTTCTAGATCTATCATGGTCTCTACAAATGGCATGGCAGAGCATCTCTAGCTAATAGCTACAGATGCTCTACCAGGTCATTTATCATGATTTATCATTTATCGTATGTCGAATATGCTTTCAGTTACTGCGACGTAATCTTTTGAACTTCCAACTACAATTAACACTGCGGTTGACATGAATTACATCCATGTAAATACGGATTGGTTTGAGCTGCAGTTACGAGGACTTCGAAGGAAAACTGCGAAAATCTCTTTGGAGCATTAATGAGGTTGAAGTCATTTAAAAACACGCAAACAGATGGAAGACCCCAGATGACTAATTCAAATATTGATCATGAACTCACAAGTTTTCCAAACACAACTTCTATCGCTTTATTAATACAATCATTGATTGATCACACTTCTTTCGCCAGGACAACGATTTGGTCATTTTTACACCATGAATTACGCCGTAGCCGCTGTTCAGTATTTATCCAATGAAATTTTACCGAAAAACTAGCCATTGCCATTGACCACCATACTTAAGAGCTGCAATGCACATATTTTAACTAATAGATTTGGAATCTTTTCATATTTCGAGAGGATTAAGTACACATTTGTAGCATTCATTCATGTAAAATTTATATGTGTTCTTGAGGGGGAAATTTTCTATAGAAACTGACCAGGTCCTTTACTTCTCGGACGTAATGTGCAGTGAATTTCAAAAAAGAGGGTATGTTTCTCATGTAATCTTCAAGAGTTCCATACATTAAGCATTACTAAACTTTGGCGTGAAATAATTCTACAACGGTCATTCATTCTAGAAGATAGTTAACTTCAATTAAATAGTTGTAAACTTTTTAAACGTGCATAAATCAAAGTGGTGGGTTAGAAGTTTTGAACAGTATACATAAACTGTGTAACCAACATCAAGCCTATTGTTCAATATAATCTTGTATTCATATTACTAGTATCTATTTAGTACAAACAAATTCAGGTGTCTTACTAATAGTTTATTAGAGACAAAAAGCGACTAATGATTGCGTCCTTTCGCTTGATATTCCTTTAACCCTTCCCCAAACAAGACCTGGTTTTGTCGTCCCTAATATAAGTGACATGGGAAGCCATTTAAACAAAGGAAAACATACTGATATTCAGCATTTTCTCATATGTCTCAAATTTTGAACCATTACATTTTTATCAACATACAATTTATTGTCTATAACAGTTTTGCAATTGGAGAACAACAAATTGTTGTTATTTGGGAAAGGGTTAGATATCTATTCATTACAACCGAACCCAGGTGTCTAACTAAAATGTTTATTAAAGACAAAAAGAGACTAGTAATTGCGTTGTTCTACTTGATATTCTTTAAACCACTTGATTTCAAAATACTTTTATGTAACGAATTTTAAATTGCTTTCTCATCTTCAAAAACTATTTCCGACACAAAAAGTAATGCGTGTTATCAGAAAATATTTTATTTTTATGATTTTCTCTGTAAGAGCCCATCTGCTTTTCTCCACATATCTAATTCTGTTTTGATCTACATATTTGATGTAATATAAGACCCTTACATTGTACCCATACATCCTTTACTAAGGAAAACTTATCAGAATTAGACTGACAGAATATGATTATTGCTTGTACTATTGGAATCGTGAAACGTTTGTTCGTAAACTAGAAATAGGAAGGAATGTTTGTTCGTAAACTAGAATATAAAAGCATTGGTTTCTATCAAAGAACAATATTTCCCGGCCGACAGCAAACGTCATGTTCTATGATACATGACCCTTCTCGCTCAAAGGGACCTATTGGGATGCCCACAAAAGCAAATTTCGAGAAACAGAACAGATTAGCTGGCGTCAACCGGGTTATAGGTGTCGCATTTCAAAAATGAACATAATTATAGTAAGATAGGAAAAACAATATAGATCCAGAAAATTACCTTAGGATGGACAGTTTCGATCTTGATAAGGGTCTATACTTTATACACCTTCGAGAAGGCTCCCTTTAGAACGACAGGTCATATACATTATGTTACAGTAATATTGTGGAAAATGTTTGTTCCTCTTTCATTTTTTTCTCTCTGTCGTAATGAATTTAACGTATACAACCCATCATTAGCACCAAAGAGCCAGAGGCGAAATTTGAAAAGTGCCAGTAAATTCTAAACTGTGTTATATTTCCATTCCAAATACAAACATAAGCATTTTGAACGGTTTAGAATTTTGAATGAATGCATAATTATGGAAATATTTGACAAAAATGTTATGAATTACCTCCCTTGCATATGAATAATGAGTAATAAGATAATTGTAAATTATATTCTTCTTGAAGCATACTCTTGAAATCCGGCACAGTGAATCAACTTATTTGAAATGTTTTTACAAGTGTGTGTAATTTGATGCATGTCCCATGGCTAGAAAGTTGTGTTTTTAATGATGGATCATATACCTTAACAAGTCAAGCAATGTGTTACATGTAACACGATAATGATGTTATAGATTAAATATAGGAGCATTTGCAACTACAAATACTCTTACTTCTCAATGATAAGAGAATATTCGTTTTTGAGACAAACTTGGCATTTACGACATTAATCAGAATGACTTTTAAATCCTAATGACCAATCAAAAAGACGTAAAGACAAGATTTCGCAAAATTCTCTGTTTATCCGTGGGATTCAAGGAATATTTCTGGAATCTTCATAAACGTCTGTGCTTGAGTTATGGATTATATTGTGTATCATTCAAAAGTCTTTTACCTTTTGTTCTCACTACGATCATTTTTTATTTCAATGATACAAAAAAAAAAAAAAAAAAAAAAAAAAAAAAGTCGATGCTACGGTCAGTAGGGACCATGGACTGACACAGGACTGTCAAAAGCGAAAATTAAAATCTCTTCACAAGGGATCTAGAATTTAACCCATTACCTCACAGGGACGCCTTTTGACGCCCAACGAGATAAAGGCTTTGGAAAACATTGTGAAAAATGAAGAAATTGATTATGACAAGCAATTTCTTCATTTCCCACAATGTTTTCTACCCCAAAAGAAGTATTTTGAAATTTCATCACTTTGAAATTGTCGTCTGCAACTTCTTTCAATTTGGACAAGCTTAAAATTTTGCCGTTTGGGAATGGGTTAAATCTGTTATTGTGGGAGGTTCTCCACCCCCATGACCAGAGGGATATCTCCGTTTCGTGCCCTCTCCAAACTAATGACTCCTGCACTCGAGAAGAGCATTCGGCGTTTTAGGGGCATACTACTTTCCAAAAGCCAAGGGCGGCCCTGGTTTTGGCATTTGTGTCCTGGCTTCCGATGACAATGACTGTTGACCGATGGCTATACATGTATTTTTTTTATTTTCTTTCTCATTGATTTATACCATAGATAATTATATCTTTATCTTCTATGGTATTTGTTGATATGTAAATTGTCGTCTGCAAACCTCTTTTAATTTGGAGAAGCCCATATTTTTGTCGTTTTGCAATAGAATTTAAGGTAAATCGGTGTAACTGCGTGCATCAACTTTCACCTACATTTCTTCGATGTTATTGCAAAATATAGTAACTCCATCTCAATTAAAGCTGAAGATACGATACTAAATGCAATAACACCGACAACTTGCCACTCTATAAATGCTGTTCAGACTGATACAAGTTGTCTGTCAAATGCATATAGCATGCATCTAGAGATAAGATGCATTAGATAAGACAATTCGGTTAGAGTGTATCGCTGTTTTTTCATTCACAAACCTCGTAACTACAACTCTAAATAACCTATAGTTACGATTTTTCTGAAGAAACGTGACGATATGGTGTGCTTCGCAAACAGGGGCTATTCAAGTCCATTTTGGATAGGAAAAATAAAAGATTCATTACATGTAGGAGGGATGACAACTTGAAAATTTCTTACAAAATGATTGTCGTGGTGTCCACTTTTCCATATTATGTTAGTCCGCCAGAACAAATAGTTCTCAAAATCCTTCAAATCGGCACGCAGCGAATAAATAACAATTTTAGTGGCAAACTAAATTTACCATGCACCTACTGTTAAGAAAAGATTATTTTACTTCAACGTGTTTGCTTTAAATTGTCATTTCATGCTGCTCTCATTTGAAAATTAGGACAACTAGCAAAATTGACACAATCTTAGAAATAAAAATCGTGTACACTATAACATTGAAGGAAAAGAAGAAAACGGTTGTTATCTTGACAGGAATGCTATCTCGTGTCTTTTCTTTCATGAGAAGCAAAAACTATTTTTGTGTTCAACAAAACCTTTTCAGTGCGTGTTCCATTGCTAGGGCTTTAGAAAGTAATCCAGGTTAAGGTTTGATAAGCGCATGAATTAGTTACATGTTGAAGTTCATAGCACTGCCATACAAACATCAATCAAAAACAATATCGCTACAAATCTTAAGGTCAACTGTATCTGTTTTCATCGCAATAAAATGCTAAGGCTTTTTTTATAATAAAAATTAATCATTTTTATCAGTTACAAGTTTTAACACTTAGATCATATGGCATTTCATATAAAAGAGGCAGGGAGTTCCGTTATAACGATTTGTTTAATGATATATCTAGATACAACAAGCCCAAGGCTGGGTCAAAAGTTTTGTTAAGCTGATTCCAGAAAATTCAGCCTGGCAATCTAGCCTGGAATACTAGAACTCGGTCAAACTGTCTAAATAAGACTAGCTTGATAAGTGTGACATGTACATAATATTTATCACTTGTTAGTGCAGAAACTGTTTAAGAAAGAGAGGAAATACCGAAAAATCACATTTTGTGACGAATTTCCCCACATTGGGCATCAAACTTTTAAGTATTCCTCTGTATCGCCTTTGATTTTTGAAGAGTACATAATTGTTTTTTGGTAAATCTTGTACGGTTCTTCCAGACGTGGTTTACTTTCCTGTGGCTCTTCCTGGGAAAAAGGAATGTCAGAGA
Source organism: Fragum sueziense (assembly GCA_963680895.1). Classification (NCBI taxonomy): domain Eukaryota; kingdom Metazoa; phylum Mollusca; class Bivalvia; order Cardiida; family Cardiidae; genus Fragum; species Fragum sueziense. The sequence goes on from OY804595.1 coordinate 49,286,792, forward strand.
AATCCGTAAAGCCAATGTATGAACAGAGAATATAAAAACAGATCGCATTCAGCAACAGGCCCGTAAGAAACAGGGGGTTAGGTGGAGCTACGCCCCCAAAGTTTAATACTAAACACACTTACAATGGTTTCTTTGTTAAGTTCCACTAGGATGTCTTCAGGCGTTGTATTTAAGCCTGTATTTCAAAATGGTACCTATTCGCTGTATACATAACATAATTATCTCCCCTACTTCATCAATCCTCGTTATCTACTACAGTTATCGACGATATTATCCCTCGAGATCGCATAAATAAGATAATACGTCTAGCGTGAAGCCAGGAAAAACCTGGGCTGTCTTGTCTGTTCAATTTGAACCATACTTCCAATAATGTATTTGCTTAGTACCACCAGCGTGGCCTCAGACGTTGTATTTAAGCCTGTATTTCAAAATGATACCTTTTTGATAGATAGGTAGCATAATCATTTATTTCTACTTCATCATTTCTCGTTATCTACTACAGTTATCAACGATAATATCCCCCGAGATCGCATAAATAAGATAATACGTCTTGCGTGAAGCCAGGAAAAACTTCGGATGTCTTCTATTTAATACGAACCACACTTCCAATGTTTTCTTTGCTTAGTACCACAAGCATGTCTTCAGCCATTGTATTTAAGCCTGCGTTTCGAAATGGTACCGTACCTTTTTGCTGGATAGGTAACATAATTATCTTTTCCTACTTCATCATTTCTCGTTATCTATTACAGTTATCAACGATAATATCCCTCGAGATCGCATGAATAAGATAATACGTCTTGCGTGAAGCCAGGAAAAAAAGACTTGGGCTACTTGGGCTGCCTTCTCTGATTAATACGAAATATACTCCCCGTCATAAGTAAGTAGCCACTTGTCTACTGCAAATGGTCGGCAATTTTAGGATTATTCATGAACGTATCGAAATAAATACAAAACATTGCAACAAGGCAAGTGAAAAAGCTTTCGCGAACGTACCGAAAACAGTCGAATTATCCTAATAGCTATGGTACCTTGCTGGTAGTTCCAGGAAATCCATTACTGATACGGAACACACCACTGAAATTCAGGGCCATATATAGGGCCAGAAAAGGGGCAAAAATGAATAAGGATATGTGTTTATGATACTGTTTTTATTCAAAATGCTTAGTGACTAATAAGTGATTTTCATTACACCCACGAGCCTTGCAAAATGGCGGTTTTCGGTTTTAGCCCAACCAACCCCCAATTTCCCCTCAAATGCTCCATTCATTGAATTTTTGTTTCTGTTTGGTCTTTAGCAATTTCTATATTCAGAAAACGTTTCCCTCCACTTTACTCACCAACCACTTCCGGTTATTATCAAACTTTTAATATTGAGATATGCTCTACTGGTAGTGCTAAATTTTTATAGACCTCTATCAATTCAAGGGAATGATTTTCTGTAAAATTGAAATGGGACTTTTGTTTGTGTTTCAACAGTGTCAAATTATACAGAAAATGACAGCTGTAAGTAAACAAAACTGTACTTTGTATCCTAAAATATTGTTTTGAACCCATATCACAACTAAACATCTTTACGGACATGTTGAAAGCATTTAACCATTGATGTGTGGAAAGGAAGGATTGGGAAAGCGTATTAATGTGTAAAAACAAAAAAACATAAAGAATTGGAAAAATAAGACTTTTGGAAAAGTGGCTACTTTCTTATGACGGTGAGTATATGTATACTTCCAATAGTTTCTGTGCTTAGTACCACTATCGTGTCTTCATGCGTTGTATTTAAGCGTTTATTTTAAAATAGTACCATTTTGCTGGATAGGTAGCATAAATATCTGTTTCTACTTCATCATTTCCCGTTATCTATTACACGGTGGGTAACCCACGTGACTTTTGGGAAGCGTAAACACCGAAAAAATCGTCCGCTTCAAGGTATGTTTTGTTTAATTTCTCAGCTTATACTATATTGATTTTGATGAGATAAAGTGCACGGAACGCGCCTTGGAGAGGGCTATTCCTAGTTCTAACTCACTCTGCTCCAAATCCAGTGGTTTCTTCAAACATTCGAGCCAAAAGTGTTTGTAAGTGCAAAACGAAAGTGGGAAGCGTTCACATGCACCGAAAAAAACTTTCGCTTGAATGTTTGAAGAAACCACGGGATTCGGAGCAGAGTGGGTTACAAACGGGAATAGCCCTCTCAAATGCGCATTCCGTGCACTTTATCTCGCCAAAATCAATAGAGTATAAGCTGAGAAATTAAACTAAATATACTTTGAAGCGGACGGTTTTTTCGGTGTTAACGCTTCCCAAAAGTCACGTGGGTTACCAACCGTGTATTATAGTTATCAACGATAATATCCCTCGAGATCGCATAAATAAGATAATACGTCTTGCGTGAAGCCAGGAAAAACTTGGGTTGTCTTCTGTTAAATACGAAACACACTTACAATGTTTTTTTTGTTTAGTACCGTTAGCATGTATTAAGGCGTTGTATTTAAGACTATATTTCCAAATGGTACCTTTTTGCTGGATAGGTAGCATAACTATCTGATTCTACTTCATCATTCCTCGTTATCTATTACAGTTATCAACGATAATATTCCTCGAGATCGCATAAATAAGATAATACGTCTTGCGTGAAGGCAAGAAAAACTTGGGTTGCCCTCTGTTTAATTCGAAACACACTTACAATAGTTTCTTTGCTTAGTACCACTAGCATGGCTTCAGACGTTGTATTTAAGCCTGTATTTCAAAATGGTACCTTTTGAAAGATAAGTAGCATGATTTTCTTTCCCTACTTCATCGTTCCTCGCTATCTATTACAGTTATCAATGATAATATTCCTCGAGATCGCATAAATAAGATAATACGTCTTGCGTGAAGGCAAGAAAAAGACTTGGGCTACCGTCTCTGTTTGATACAAACCATACTAACAGTGGTTTCTTCGCTAAGATCCACTATCCTGTCTTCAAGCGTTGTATTTAAGTCAGTATTTCAAAATGGTACCTTTTTGCTGGATACGTAACATAATTATCTCTCCTACTTCATCATTTCTCGTTATCTACTACAGTTATCAACGATAATATTCCTCGAGATCGTATAAATAAAAGATAATACGTCTTGCGTGAAGGATGGAAAACTTGGATAGTCTTCTGTTTAATACGAAACACACTTACAAAGTTTTCTTTGGTAAATACCGCTAGTATGGCTTCAGGCGTTTAATTTAAGCCAATATTTCAAAATGGTACCTTTTTGATAGATAGGTAGCATAGTAATCTCTCCTACTTCATCATTTCTCGTTATCTATTTTAGTTATCAACGATAATATCCCGAGAGATCGCATGAATAAGATAATACGTCTTGCGTGAAGGCAAGAAAAACTTGTGTTGTCTTCTGTTTAATACGAAACACACTTAAAATGTTTTCTTTGCTTAGTACCACTAGCATGTCTTCAAGCGTTGTATTTAAGCCTGTATTTCAAAATGGTACCTTTATGCGAGATAGGTAGTATAATTATCTGATTCTACTCCACCATTCCTCGTTATCTATTACAGTTATCAACGATAATATCCCTCGAGATCACATAAATAAGATAATACGTCTTGTGTGAAGGCAGGAAAAACTTCTAAGGTTGTCTTCTATTTAATACGAAACACACTTACAAAGTTTTCTTTGCTTAGTACCGCTAGCATGTCTTCAGGTGTTGTATTTAAGCCTGTATTTCAAAATGGTACCTTTTTGCTGGATAGGTAGCATAGTAATCTCTCTTACTTCATCAATCCTCGTTATCTACTACAGTTATCAACGATAATATCCCCCGAGATCGCATAAATAAGATAATACGTCTAGCGTGAAGCCAGGAAAAACCTGGGCTGTCTTGTCTGTTCAATTTGAACCATACTTCCAATAATGTATTTGCTTAGTACCACCAGCGTGGCCTCAGACGTTGTATTTAAGCCTGTATTTCAAAATGATACCTTTTTGATAGATAGGTAGCATAATCATTTATTTCTACTTCATCATTTCTCGTTATCTACTACAGTTATCAACGATAATATCCCCCGAGATCGCATAAATAAGATAATACGTCTTGCGTGAAGCCAGGAAAAACTTGGGATGTCTTCTATTTAATACGAAACAGACTTACAAGGTTTTCTTTGCTTAGTACCACTGGCATGTCTTCAGGCGTTGTATTTAAGCCTGTATTTCAAAATGGTACCGTACCTTTTTTGCTGGATAGGTAGCACAATTATCTTGTCCTACTTCATCATTTCTCGTTATCTATTACAGATATCAACGATAATATCCCTCGAGATCGCATAAATAAGATAATACGTCTTGCGTGAAGGCAAGAAAAACTTGTGCTACCGTCTCTGTTTGATACAAATCATACTTACAGTGGTTTCTTCGCTAAGATCCACTATCATGTCTTCAAGCGTTGTATTTAAGTCTGTATTTCAAAATGGTACCTTTTTGCTGGATATGTACATAATTATCTCTCCTACTTCATCATTTCTCGTTATCTATTACAGTTATCAACGATAATATCCCTCGAGATCGCATAAATAAGATAATACGTCTTGCGTGAAGCCAGAAAAATTGTGTTGTCTTCTATTTAATACGAAATACACTTACAATGTTTTCGTTGCTTAAATACCGCTATCATGGCTTCTGGTGTTGTATTTAAGCCTGTATTTCAAAATGGTACCGTACCTTTTTACTGGATAGGTAGCACAATTATCTTGTCCTACTTCATCATTTCTTGTTATCTATTACAGTTATCAACGACAATATCCCCAGAATTCGCATAAATAAGATAATACGTCTTGCGGGAAGCCAGGAAAAACTTGGACTGTCTTCTATTTCATACGAAACATACTTCCAGTGCTTTCTTTGCTTAGTACCACTGGCATGTCTTCAGGTGTTGTATTTAAGCCTATATTTTAAAATGGTACCTATTTGCTGGATAGGTAGCACACTTATCTTTTCCTACTTCATCATTTCTCGTTATCTATCACTGTTATCAACGATAATATCCCTCGAGATCGCATAAATAAGATAACACGTCTTGCGTGAAGCCAGGAAAAAACTTGTGCTGTCTTCTCTATTCAATTTGAACTATGCTTCCAAAAGTTTCTTTGCCTAGTCTCAGCTTTCTAAACTGACACGATTTAAAAACGCAAAACACGTTTTCATTAATCATTCCTTTCCTATTGTCTCGATTGGCACCATATTTGGGGACATGTATGAGGCGATGTATACACTTCACGCCCCAGCAATTTTGTCGTGTTTTCTGTAAAATATCCGGACATCTAAACCGTCCATCACTAAATGCTCGTGTGTCTCGTGCATTCAGATCACGTGTTAAATCACAAAGATTTTTGTGTACAAATTACCACTTTGATTTACTAATTGAAAACATACGAGAACTAAGAAAAAAGATTGTGTACAAAATGCTGAGGCTTACTTTGGGAAAAAGGATCGAGTTTTGGGGCTTTTGGTTGGCGGTGTTTCGCAAATGAAGGTAGCTAGACGCTTTAGTGTAGCCGAATCGACGGTTCCAAGGTTTATGACACGTGTAAACGACACGGGAACATTTACAGACCGCCCACGTCCCGGCCAGCCAGGTGTAACAACTGTACATCAACACAATTGTATACGTCAACGTCACTTACGCAACAGATTTGTGACGGCTCAGTCTACAGCAAAGTCTATGGATGGTAATCGTGACACGGTGATAAATCCCCTGTGAAAATACGGGGTTCGCTGTCGTCGTCCTGTTCGATGTCAGGCTCTTGACGTCAACGTCATTTTGGCATAATCTGACGTCCATTCAGACATTATTCATGGCTTTAAAGGTCATTTTCTGTCCTGTTATGTTAGCAATTGTAACATTTATAATTATACATGGCTATACATCGGTTTTGTTTTGCGTTTTTAAATCGTGTCAGTTTACTTTACGCTGACGATATATTAAATTGTTTTGCAGTTTGTTGCATAACACACGTAGAATCATATCGCCGTTTTTCAACGAAAACTTCCTTTACGATTTTTTTGTCGAAAAGCGACGATATGAGCGTTCATGTAAGATACGAAAGACTGGTCTTGTGTCGTTAGAGAACATAATGAGAAAAAAGATCAGCCTGTGCACATAATCAGCATGATCGGGTCCACTGTGGTCCTTCACAGATGCTAAAGGAAAACAGAAAGAATATATGAAAACCATAATGATCGTAATTAGACATTTTGTATACACAGGCATCAAATGCGACACGTTCCCATGTTCCAATTTCTCATTATTTAATCTCAATGTACTCATGAAGCTTATTTTGTATCTTTTAAAATGGTTGTTCCACATCTCTTTTTCGGTATAGTTATATGCGATTGTTGACGTTTTTGTTGAATAAAGCTAAGCGACAATGGTGTTGGCAATCTATAGAAAAGTAGGCTACCGTGCAAATTCTTGTGGATAAATTACACATTGAAGTATTCAGAACCGATGTTCATTCCTCGGAATCTGAAGAAATTCTTCGTTTGATCACACATGTTTTCTTTCACTTCATAGCGTTACATCGTCGCTTTTCAACGAAAGCCTCGTAACTGAAGCTTGTTTTAAGCTGCAGTCACGATGTTTTCAATGAAAAGCAGTTACATATGAATAGGAGAGTTACATCTATAAATCGTAAAATACCATATGTTTCTACTCTTCGGTTTGTTTTAGAAGGCTGTAGATTAGCAGAGAAAAACTTTGATCATCAAAATACCTGATAAATGTGGTATATTTTAGGAAGATCTAGTCCATCTCTAATTAGATTTACGAGACGTCAGATTTTCCTTGCGACGTTTGTTAACATTCGTTACGTATTCGAACCTGTTCGAGTGACGTCGTAAACATTCGGCGATGAAACGTTCCACCGCCGAATGTTTACGACGTCGCCCGAATTACGAGCGTATGTGAATCATAATCATATTTGTGTTGGGCGACCAAAATAAATGTTACATTAAGGTATATAGTCCCTCATTATAAATGCACCACTTTCTAGCCATACGAAATGCATCAAATTACACACACTTGTAAATACACTTCACAGAAGTTGATGCACCGTGCCGGATTTCAATGTTATGCTTCAAGAAGAAAATAATTTACAAATATTATTTTACTAGATATTCATATGCAAGGGAGTAAATTTTAAATATTTTTGTAAAGTTTTTTCCATAAGTATGCATTAATTCAAAATTCTAAACCGTTTATGTTTGTATTTGGAATGGAAATGTAATGTTCAATGTTTAGGAATTACTGGCACTATTCAAATTTCGCCTCTGGCTTTTGGTGCTAATTAGACGATGCATACCCTAACAGTTTCTGAAGCTTACAATTTTTGTTATACAGAGGCCATTTTGTATTTGACCCTTGAAACTCTTCCAACAAAAACAAGTAGGATTGAGTTGATTACATTTTATTCTTTATTTTACCTTTTCTCAATAATTTGAAAAGTTTAAGTAGAATTTAAATTGAAAATTAAGGAATATCGTTGCATATCAAGTGCAAAAATATTTCAAGCGCTAAATTCGTAATTATTCAGCTATTCCTGTGGATTTTATTAAGTATTTAACCCTTTCCCAAATGAGAGGTCTTGGCGTCCATAACAAGAAAATGTCTGGGAAATCATTGAGGTAAAAGAAGAAAGTGCTGATAACCAGTATTTTTACCATTAGCCTCAATATTTGTTTTGCTATTATGTATTCAAATGCTATATGTTAATTCGTGTGTTTTTTCGTTGTCTGGAATAGCTTTCAAATTCAAGAAGTATATAATTTTGCCGTTTGGGAAAGGGTCAACACCGATGCACGTGTAATAAAACCGCTTTCCTTCTGTTTTATTACTTTTATTACAAATATGTTTACACGCAGTTTTGAAAGTTTTATTCCTAGCAAATATCTTCGAAAATCTCTGTAAATCTCACTTAACCCTTTCCTAAAAGACGAAATTATAGTACGGTGCGTTGTGTAATTCTGTTTGATGTAAATGAAAGAGGTTTAAATCAAATGGATTCGTAAAAAGGATAAGTAGACATCACCAAAAAAGTTTGATGGACAGCCGTGGGCCTTAAAATGAACTTTATATACTCAGCAAAAGAGCTAACGCATCACTTTTTAAAATTGCATAACTTCTTTATTGTCAAAGATTTAGATTTATAATTTGGCAAATGTTTATCCCACAAGTTTTTGCACTCATTCATAAAACTATTTTTAAGTTTTCTTTCTTATGTGACCGTGTCATACGAAAGGAGGGCCAAAACAGTTTTTCGGCTCGTGTAACTTGTGATCTTTTTCAATCATTTTTGTTTGATTTGATTTTGAAAGCTTGTTTATTGTGGAATTAAAGTCTGAAAAAAATAATTTTCTATCTAACATAACAAGGGCTGTTCCGGGACAACGTAGCTCGCATAGACGCACCTTTTTGAAAAAAAATGTCAATTTTTCAAGGTCAAGGTCACAAGGTCAAATTTTATAGTGTCAGGTGAAAGGTCTTGCTGGGGCCTGTCTATGTGTGAAATATCGAGACTGCATCTTATACAGTTCATAAGATATAGACCGATACATTTTTGTCTACGTAACCTACGTCGCCGTCGACGCCATCAACGATACCTACGGCACTAGTGATGTAAAAATGGCTCTGTGGGAATACATTACGCGCCCATAAAAAAGTTAAAGCCGTCGGTTTGTTTTTTGAAGGGTAACTTTTATAAACAGAAACTCTTTCAGCCTATACAAAAGGTTTGAAAGTTATGCGTGAATTTTCCATTTTAATCAAATTTCAGACTTTATGAATTTTAGAATTAAGGGTGTCCTTATTAAAAGTTCAATATTTTACAAGATATGGTAACAATTTTACTATGAAATTTAAATAGTGGTAGTAAGCATGTGCAAATTTTGAAGGTATTCTGTATATTCGTGAAAAAAATATTAACAAAGATCTAAGTGATGCGTTAGCAGTTTTGCCGAGTATATACGACGTCATAAAAGTTACGTTTTTATTTAACGCGTTCTTCTTTAGTTTTTCCATATACATTAATTTCGTGTTCACCTAATTATCACATCAATGGAAACTTTTATGATATGTTGTCCGTATCTTATCTCCCCATATTACATGTTTGTTGGTTGATTGATTGAAACAGAAAATCCTGAGTTATCTGCCCTTGAATGTAAAAAATAAGTGTTTTGTCTTTTTGTTCGCTATAACATCTACAAATTTTGAAACATCGTGACAAAACCTTGATAAAACATTGGTCATGACAAGGCCTTGCATGGATGTATCTTTCAGTTTGATATGAATCTCACATCTAGAGTTATGTGCCCTTGAAATTGACAAAAACTACTGTTTTTCACTCTATCTTCGCCATAATAGCAACAAATGTTGACCAATAATAGCAAAACTTTTTTTACAAAATGTTGGTGACTGTAGAACTTTGCTTCAGATAATTTTTTTGTTCAATTGCAATTTCATGTCTAGATCTCGAGTTATGTGCGACAAAATTTCCATTTTTGACTTTATTTTCCCTCTTTCAGCCACAAATATTGATCAATTGAAACAAAACTTGGACAAAACATTTATGACTAAAATATTGACCAATTGAAACAAAACTTGGACAAAACATTTATGACTATAAGACCTTGCATAAGTGGAATATTTAGCTTGATCGGAATCTTACATCCATAGTTATGGGCCCTGGAATTGGACAAATTTTCCTTTTAAACCATGTTTTCTCTATAATTACCACAAATATTGATCAATTATGACAAAACTTAAACGATATGTTGTGGACTCTAAGACTTTATATACATGTATGTGATTTTATTTAGCTTGATCGGACACAAACAGTCGGAGTTATGTGCCCTTGAATTTATCAAAATAACAGGTCTAAACTTTATGTTGCCTCTTATATCCACATAATTTATGGACGAATTGAGCGAAATTTTGGACAGAAATTTGGGTACTATAAGATCTTGCATCAGTGTGATTTTTAGCTTAATCGAAATGTAACATCCTGAATTATAAACCCTTGAATTTGACTAAATTAGCTTTTGGGCCTTGTTGTTACTATAACAGCCAACACTATTTCACGAAATTTGGAAGAAATATTGGTGACCAGGAGATCTTGCTTAAGAGCGATTTTTAGCTTGATTGGAATCAAGCATTCAGAGTTATGTGCCTTAGTTTAGACAAAATTGCCTATACGGCTTTATTTTAGCCACAACTATTGGTCAATTATATAAAACTTATCTTTCAAACATGTGATTCTTTATCTTAATTGGAACATCACAGCTAGAGTTATGTGCCATTGAATTTGACAAAATTGCCTTTTCGAGCCACAAATATTTACAAATTAAGATGAAACTTATAAGAAATGGGAAGCTTGCGCAAGGGCGATTGTTCGTTTGATCGGAATCAAACATTTAAATTAGAATAATTTGCTCTTGAAATTTTACAAAATTGCATTTTCAGCATTTTTTCAGTGTAACAGCCACGAATATTGACTAATAAAAAGAAAACTTATACATTATGTTGATGACTATAAAAGCTTGCATCAGTGAAATTTTCATCTGAATAGCAATGTCATGTCTAGAGTAATGTGCCATTGAATATTTCAAAATTGCAGCTTTCAACAAAATTTTGACAAAATGTTGGGGACCATCTGATCTTGCATATGTGCATTTTTTATTGATCGGGATCACACATCTTAAGTTAATATAGAATGTGAAAGTGCCATTTTACTTTTCTTTCACTATAATAGCTACAAATATAAACCAATCAAAACAAAACTTTACTGAATTTTTGTGCATGTTTTGTCATTGACCTGTTTAATGTTCTGATTCATAAAGTTCAGTTTATTGAATAAGTATAATGGCCAAACGTTATATAAAGTAAATAAAATACAATTATTTACCCCACCCACCACTTTTTTCCTCTGTGATTTGGTCATGCGCATTTTTTAATGACATGAGATTTAGTTTTTCATCAATGTCTAGCCTTTGTCTAACATTTTGTGGGACCTAGATTATTATTAGTGCAATATCTTGAGCTCTACGTGGATTTTTTTTCGTCTGATAGAATAAAACACCACGATTTCCCCACCCACCAATCTTTTTCTCTCTATTACAGTCTTAGTACAATACACAATGTCACGAACTTTTGTTTTACTATATTGTCCGGCCTTTGGCTTATATTCTGTGACAATTCAATTATTTCAAATGCAATATCTCGAGCTCAAACTCGAATTAGAGCTTTTTGAGCTTTGCTTATAGAGCAACCTCTAAAAATCAAAATTGTCGAAAAATAATTATGACAATCTGTGTGTTCTATTCCTGTAAATGTACATGTCAATTTTTGTAAAGGTGTGATGATTATTAAAAAAGTTATGCCCATTTGTAAAATTACGGGTTCGAAATTTTGTAAATTTATCTATCTATCTATATATACTGCCTAACTCCCCTTTCGGGTATTACTGGCAGGTGCGCGTCTGTGCTGGAATAAAAACTGTTAGTCATTGGTTAGAGTGCCAAATTTTAAAAGTATTGTGAGTGTTAGATTAAAAGAGCTGATAAAACATTTTAGTCATTCAGGGACGGCTCACTATCTGAAAAGAATCGAGACTCCTTTTGAACGCTGCAATATCAGGTTGCTGTACAATTGTTTCTGGTAGGCTGTTCCATAGTATCACTGTGTAGGGAAAAAAAGAATATTTAAAGTAGGCTGCATTTGTATGGATCTGTCTGAAAGATGCTGTGTGCATATGTCGGGTGGTCCTCACTGGTCTTTCGAGATAAGCTGGTACGGGCACTGCAACAAAATTATTATAGATTTTATAAAACATGGTGATTCTGGAAATGTCTCGTCTGTATTGTAGAGTTTGCCAGCCAAGCTCCTTCTGCATGCAGGTAACACTGTCGTAATAAGAAAAATTATTTTGAACCCATCTTGCTGCTCTTCGTTGTACTTTTTCCACTTTGTTGATATAGGTTTTTGTGTAGGGACTCCAAACTGTTGATGCGTATTCTACCTGTGGTCTAACTAAAGTTTTGTAAGCTGTTTCTCTGATCTTCTTATTTTTGGTCTGGATGTTTCTGCGGAGAAAACCTAAAGTTTTATTAGCATTTGAAGTTATATTGTCAATGTGCTTGTTCCAGGAAAGATCTCCAGATATTGTAACTCCTAGGTATTTGGCATTGTCCACAGTCTCTAGTATTTGTCCATGTAATCTATAATCAAAGGAAATCTTTTTCTTCTTTTTAGTAATATTTAGGACAATGCATTTGCTGGGGTTAAACTCCATTTCCCACTTTTTCTCCCACTGCATTAACTTGTCTAGGTCTTCTTGTAGGGTCAAACAGTCTTGCTTGTTGTTTATAGCTAAGTAAACGGCAGTGTCATCTGCAAACAAACGAACTTGGGATGTGATGGTATTAGGAAGGTCATTTATATACAAAAGAAACAAAAGAGGGCCAAGTACAGATCCCTGAGGCACTCCAGACGTGACTGGTACTTCTGATGAGCATCCGCCTTCTAAGACTACTTTTTGTGTTCTGCCTATAAGAAAAGATTTAATCCATAAAAGCGTAGCATTGTTTACACCATGTTCCTGCAATTTATACAAAAGTTTTAAGTGGCTAACTTTGTCAAAAGCCTTGCTGAAGTCTAACAAAACTAGATCAGTTTGTTTTCCTTCAGTTAGGTTTCTGGCAAGATGGTCGGTCAGTTGAAGTAGCTGGGTTTCGCATGAACGCCTTTCTCTAAAACCATGCTGCAAGTCATAAAGGATATTATTGTTGTCAAAATGTTTAGTTAGATTGGAGGCTACAATATGTTCTAGAGCTTTACACAATATACATGTTAAGGAAATGGGTCTGTAGTTTGCAGGATCTTCTTTGTTTCCTTTCTTGAAGAGTGGAGTCACGTTTGCTTTTGTCCAAACCTGGGGAAGAGTGCCTGTGTCTAGGGATTTCTGAAAAAGAATTTGTAAGATAGGGGAAATTTGATAACATAAGTTTTTTAGTACAAGAGGTTTGATGTTGTCTGGTCCTGCTGCTTTATCAGGTTTCAAGTTGGAAATAAGTTTTTGTACTCCACTAGTGCAGATGGTAATGTTCGGCATAACTGGGTATTTGCTGTAAGAGGAAGAAAACACATTTTGTCTTATAGATGAAAGGCAGGACTGAGCCAGGGAAATTGGTGTCATTGGAGTGAAGACTGACTGAAACTGTCGATTTAGAATATCCGCCTTTTCCGTGTTGTCCGATTTGATGGAACCTGAAATTTTATCGAGAAGGGGGGCTACTCCTGTCGCGTCTTGCTTGGCATTCTTTATCAGGCTGAAAAGTTTCTTGTTATTAAATCTTGTGGCTTTCTCTTTGTCTTCAGTGGTTCCATCTAAACCTAAAATGTATTCAATATAATTATTGTAGGAGACTTTTATCTGATTTTTGATGTTTCTTTTTAGAGCCTGGAAAGCAGTCTTCAACTTGTTGTTTCCATCGTTCTTCAATCTGGAATAAAGGTGATCCCTTTTTCTAATTAGTCGTTTTATAGGTTGAGTAATCCATGGAAGTGATCTCTTGTGGCCAAGTCGTTTTGTTGGAACATATTTCTCGATACCTGAGGAGATTGCATCTGAAAATTTTAACCAAATTTCTTCAACAGATTTAGAGTGGTGATCTTTCAGCACTTCATTCTTAACTTGGTCCATGTAGTTTTTAAAGCTACCCCAGTCAGCTTTTTTGTACAGGTGAACCTGTCTAGGTAGTTGTTTGGTCATCTGTGGCTTTGTATCTGCAAGAATAGAGACAATACTATGGTCTGATATACCTGGAAGACATTTTACATTTTTAATTAAAGTGTGGTTTGATGTTAGGAAAAGGTCCAGTGTATTTTCTCCTCTGGTGTTTTCTGTTACCATTTGGGTGAGGTTGAAATCTGAAAGTAAGTCATTAAATTCTTCATATAAGTTGGTATAGCTGCATCCTGACTTTAAGACTGGTATATGATCATTGCTCCATGAGAATTTTGGGAAGTTAAAATCACCTAGCACCCAAAAAGATCCTTTAAGGTTTCTTGTCAGGTCTAGGGATTTTTTGAATTCATTAAAGCTGTAGATGTCTGATTCTTTCGGTCTGTAGTAGGCTGCGATATAAAGAGGTTTGCATGTTTTGACCTGTAATTTAATCCAAATGATTTCACAATCAGTCTTTAGTTGCTTTTGCTCTGTTGCAAGAAAAGTATCTTTAACTAGGATAAATACTCCTCCACCTTTGGTTGGCCTGTCTAATCTGAAAGGTGTATATCCTAAGGATTTTGGAAAAAATTCGCAGTCTGCATGTTGTCTATCTAACCAGGATTCTGTACCTACAACTATATCGGGTTTATTTTGATCTATCATACAATGAAATTCTGCTTTTTTGTTGACAATGGACTGACAATTCACTGAAATTACTTTAAGCTGAAAAGGAATATTATTTCGTTTAGATTTCTGTCTCTGTGCTGTATTTCTGGAGATGGTACTTGGATGTTGCAAGTCGGACTGCTCACTCAGTACACTGTAGCTATTCTGTGATGAAAAAGAAGAAATTGAAAGGTTTGAATGTCTAGAGAAATTTTGGGATTCACAAATTGAGCAGATCCATGAGAATGATGTGTCTCTTTCTACAAGATCAAAATATGTTTCATTAGTAATGTCTTGACATTTGATGTGGAACCATCTCTGGCAGGTGTCGCATTCAACAGCATGGTCTTCATCAAGGACCTCATATTGACACGAACCACATGGAAAGTCAGGGCCAGGATTTGTTTCTACATCTGCAGACAAAGACAATAAAAGAAGGCATAAATATGTTAGTGAAGAATTTCTTGTGTGTTTCTCGACTGGAACGGACCACCGTGTTGATTTCAACAAACAGGCACAAACATACGAATTGCTAGGTTTTAGTACATTTGGATTAGTAAAAGCTACTGGTTGATGTTCTGTTGTTGGGTCTGGTCCTATCTGGATGCTGAGCCAGAAAGCTGTAAAAAGAATCGGGGCTAACACACCTGTAAACATTTTCAAAACAAACAATAATTGTCATGGGTTTTCGTGGCACAAGGGGAGGTCACCGGGTCTAGAAAAAGAAAAATACTTGAAAATTCGTTTTAACTGTAAATATCCTAAGTTGGTGTATGGAACAACCTCCAAAAATGTTTGGAGTATCTTCTTGCGACAGTTAGAACAATCCCTGAAGCTGAAAAATAGATTTAAATTAGAATTTTCACGATCTGAAACAGGAAGAGAGAAAAAAAG